>LR755381.1:0-16007 GCA_902729485.2 Mus minutoides | reverse complement strand
CCCTCTCCCCTTTCTCCTCTCCCCTCAAGGGTCCTTCCTTTTATTCTCAGAGAAAGGGAGGCCTCCCATGAATATCAACCCTCCTTGGCATATCAAGTTGCAGAAAGACTAAAAACATCTCCTTCTGAGGGTAGACAAAGGAGTCCAGTTAGAGGAAAGAGATCCAAAGGCAGGCGACAGAACCCCAAACAGCTCATGCTCCATTGTTAGGGGTAGCACATGAAGACCCAGGTACACACCAGTTGCATATGTGTAAGGACCTAGGTCAGTCCCAGGCATGCCCTTGGCTGGTGGTTTGGTTCCTGTGAGCCCCTGTGGGTCCAGGTTATTTGATCCTGTAGATTTGCTTGTGGTGTCCTTGACCTCTCTGGTCTGAAGACTCCTTCCATCCTTCCTTCACCTCTTCCACAAGATTCCCTGAGCTCTGCATAATGTTTGTTGTGGGTCTCTGCATCTGTTTCCATCAGCTGTTGGGTGAAGCCTCTCAGAGGACACTTATGCCAGGAACCTGTCACTGAGCATAGCAGAATATCATTAATAGTGTTGAGGTCTGGCTTTCACAACCTTGAGAGGGGCCTCAAGTTGGGCCAATCCCTGGATGGCCATTCCCTCAATCTCTTCTCTATTTTTATCTATATACATCTTATAGTCAGGACCAATTTTGGGTTGAAGGTTTTGTGGGTGGATTGGTGTCCTCATCCCTATATTTGAAGTTTTACCTGGTTATAGATTTGGTTGTTTCAGGTTCTGTATTCTCTGTTGCCTGGAGTCTTAGCTAGGGTCATCAGCATAGATTCCTTGGAGTTTTCATTATTCTTGGTTTCAGTTCTTTCTCCCAGTTCTCACCCCTCTTCCCTCCCCCATCTCATCCCTCCTGTCCTCATCCCCAACTCTCTCTCATTGCCTTCCTCCATTCACACCAATATCTAATCTATTTCCCCTTCTCAATGAGATCCACTACCCCTCCCCCGATTTCCCCCCTTGTTACTCCGAGTTTTCTGGATCTGTGGATTGCAGCACGGTTATCCTGTACTTTATGACTAATATCCACTTAGAAGGGAGTACATACTGTGGGTGTTTCTCTGGGACTGGGTTGCCCCACTCAGGATGATATTTTCTAGTTCCATCCTTTTGCCTGAAAATTTCATGATGTCCTTGTTTTTAATAGCTGAGTAGTATTTCACTGTGTAAATATACCACATTTTCTTTATCCATTCTTTGTTTGAGGAACATCTAAGTTGTTTCAAGTTTCTAGATCTTATGGATACTGTTGCTATGAACATTGTTGAGCAAGAGTCCTTGTGGTATAGTGAGGTACCTTTCAGGTAGATGCTAGACCTTTATGTTTAAGTTACCGTGTGCTTGGTCTCAGATCCACTCAATAAATATTGTTTCTTTTTGAGCCAGTTTCTTCTTGTTGAGTGATAGCAAAACCCCATCACAAACCTTAGGAACTATACATCCCAGGAGAGGATCATGCTCTGTTAGCAAAATGTGTCATGTCCATGCCTACATTTAACTGATGAACTGGGGCAAATGGCACCAGTCACACAGGGTTCTCTTCATCTTTGGGTTTAGTCAAAAGAGCAGGGTGAGCAGATGTCATTGAATAATCTAGGAGGTGATTTCTGAAAGAGTAGCACATGACCTTTGGCCTGCAGCAACAGCCTATGCTCCCTGGGCAGGGGCACAGCCCAGACTTAGCCAGCACTTATCAGTCCTGGGTGTGCCTTCCTGGGGAGCAGGGAGCTTCCCTAGTCAGGGTCAGGGAGGTTTTGGGGCAGGTGTTTCTCCAGGTCATTGTGGTCACTGACTGTGGAGGGTGTCCCAGCCTGTGACTACTTTAGACTGATAGTGTTACAAAGTCCCCTTCTCAGTGCTGGTTTGCTGTGGGGGCAAAGCCAGGTGTCAGTCAGGGCACTGAGTGCAAAGCCAGGTAGAGGGTGCAGGCAGCCTCGGGTCACAAGGTACACCAGAGGAGAGACGAACCTGCTTATTGAGGACCAAGTATGTTTTTCGGAGGTGGTGTCAGAGTGTCAATGCCAGAGGAGGAACGTGAGCCATGGGGTTCTGTAGCACACCCCAGGGCACACCCATGACTTAGGGACTCTAGAATATAACACAACTCTTTCTGTTTCTGTGGCAGGTTCTCCTGTAGCCTGTGGTGACCTCAATCTGTGCCATGTGGGATGACTTAGATTTTCTGTTCCCCCAGTCTCCACCTTCCATAGGCTGAAATTCTGAATGGTGTCATCATGCCTGATTTCCTGAAGTCATAGCGACCAAAGCCAGCCTTTCATGCACAGTAGCCAAGTGCCCTACAATTGAGCATCTTCCCAGTCTGCCCACACATTGGTGGATGGATGTGCAAATGGTACTGACTGCCAGTGTTAAGGTTTTATGGTCTAATGTTAGGGAGGGACCAAGAAGAGCTGGTTTTCAGAGCCCAGAGAAACAGACAAGGTCAGACCATGGAAAAACCAAATCCAGCTTCAAGGTGACTCGGGAAGAATAGCACAGGGTACTGACAGAGGAGGCTGGAGTTAGAACAAGAGAGAATGGAGCTCCAGGTTTGGGTGGTTTTCAACAAAGGCCCAGAAACAGGGAGCTAAACTATTGAGGGAGAATGAGGGGGTTCACAGCAAATATCAAAAGTGCACAGGGGATAAAATCTGTGGAAAATCATGAAGTATGGAGATTTATAAATATACTTAATTTATCATTTGATGGATATGGGTATTTTGATGTTTGTGTACTGTGTGTGTGTGTGCGCGTGTGTGAGCGCGCGCGCGTGTGTGTGTGTGTGTGTGTGTGTGTGTGTGTGTGTCTGTGTGTGTCTGTGTGTCTGTGTGTCTGTCTATCTGTGTGTTTTTCCTGGAGGCCAAAGTCAGCATTGGATACCCTGGAACTGGGGTTAGTGGAACAATTTTAACTAGTGAAAATTTTAAATCCTCAGTTCTTATCTTGTTAAAGAAGGAAAGAATTCAGCCTAAAACATAGTTTAACAAGAAGTTTACTTAGCAAAACAAAGGTGGAAAGAGACAGAGAGACAGAGAGAAAGAGATAGACAGAGACAGAGAGACCTAAAGGAAGAGGCAGAACTCCAGTCTATTTGTAGTGGGTTTTTAAGAAGTTCTGAAGAACAGGAAGTGGGGAGCACAGGGGAAGGGTAAAGTGTGAGTAACTCTCTCTGTGATTCCTTGAAAGATGTACAAACAGCAGTTGTGGGAACCCATAGGACAAATGCTGCCACAAGGAGACACACTCTGTGAGTTCATCATGGCAACCAGGAAGTGCCCTCCATCTTTCTTCTGATGTAGTGGGTCCAAAGAGCTGCAGCTTCAGCGACACTGAGCTATAAAGTCCAGTGCTATCCCTAGGCGACCCTCTGATAGAGCTCGGACTCCTTCATTCCCTTGTGTGTGTGTTTTTTCCCATTGATTAATTTATTTGTTTACATTACATCTCAATCACAGCTTCCCTCTCTCTTTTCCTCAAGTCTCACTATCTCCTCTCAATCCCCCCAAGCACCCCTCCCTCTGTCCGCAGAGAAGAGGAGGCCTTCCATGGATATCAACCCTCCTTGGCATATCAAGTTCCAGAAAGACTAGGAACATCTTCTCCTGTTGAGGGTAGACAAAGCAGCCAGTTAGGGGAAAGAGATCCAAAGGCAGGCGACAGAACCCCAAACAGCTCATGCTCCATTGTTAGGGGTAGCACATGAAGACCCAGGTACACACCAGTTACATATGTGTAAGGACCTAGGTCAGTCCTATGTCTGCCCTTGGCTGGTGGTTTGGTTCCTGTGAGCTCTTATGGGTCCAGGTTATTTGATCCTGTAGATTTGCTTGTGGTGTCTTTGACCTTTCTGGTCTGAAGACTCCTTCTATCCTTCCTTCACCTCTTCCACAAGATTCCCTGAGCTCTGCATAAAGTTTGTTGTGGGTCTCTGCATATGTTTCCATCAGCTGCTGGGTGAAGCCTCTCAGAGGACACTTTTGCCAGGACCCTGTCACTGAGCATAGCAGAATATCATTAATAGTGTTGAGATCTGGCTTTCACAACCTTGAGAGGGGCCTCAATTTTTGACAATCACTGGTTGGCCATTCCCTCAATCTCTTCTCTATTTTTATCCATGCACATCTTGTAGGCAGGACCAATTTTGGGTTGAAGGTTTTGTGGGTGGATTGGTGTCCTCATCCCTATATTTGAAGTTTTACTTGGTTATAGATTTGGGCGTTGCAGGTTTTGTGTTCTCTGTTGCCTGGAGTCTTAGCTAGGGTCATCAGCATAGATTCCTTGGAGTTTCCATCATCCTATGTTCCCAGAGATATCCTGACCACTGAATAACTTCTTTCTCCCAGTTCTCATTTCCTCTTCCCTCCCCCATCTCATCCCTCCTCTTCTCATCCCCAACTCTCTTCCATCCAATGGCCTTGCTCCATATCTAATTTTCCCTTCTCAGTAATATCCACTACCCCTCCCCCAGTTGCCCACTTTGTTACTCAGCATTTTCTGGATCTGTGGATTGCAGTATAGTTACCCTGTACTTTATGACTAATATCCACTTAGAAGGGAGTACATACTGTGTCTGTCTCTCTGGGTCTAGGTTGCCTCACTCAGGATATTTTCTAGTTTCATACATTTGCATGCAAATTCCATGAGGTCCTTTAAAAAAAATAACTGAGTAGTATTTCTTTGTGTAAATATACCATATTTTCTTTATCCATTTTTTTGGTTGAGGAACATGTAAGTTGTTTGTAATTTCTGGCTATTATGAATATGGCCACCATGAATATATTGGACCAAGCGTCCCTGTTGTATAGGGAGCATCATTTGGGTAGATACTATACCCTTATATTTAAGTTACTGTGTGTTTGGTGTCAGTTGCATTCACTAAATACTGTTCCTGTTTGAGCCAGTTTTTTCTCTTCAGTGATAGCAAAACCCCATCACAAACCTCAGGGACTGTGCAGGTGATGAGAGTAACATCCCTGTTAGCCAAATGTGTCCTATCCATGCCTACATTCAACTGATGGGCTAGAGCACATGGGACCTGTCACACAGGGTGCTCTTCATCTTTGGGTGCACTGAAAAGAGAAGGGTGAGCAGGTGTCATTGAATAATCTAGGAGGTGACTTCTGAAAGAGTAGCACTTGACCTTTGGCCTACAGCAACAGCCTATGCTCCCTGGGCAGGGGCACAGCTCAGACTTAGCCAGCACTTATCAGTCCTGGGTGTTCCTTCCTGGGAGCAGGGAGCTTCCCCAGTCAGGGTCAGGGAGGTTTTGGGGCAGATGTTACTCCAGGTCATTGTGGTCACTGGATCTGGAGGGTGTCCCAGCCTGTGACTACTTTAGACTGATAGTGTTACAAAGTCCCCTTCTCAGTGCTGGTTTGCTGTGGGGGCAAAGCCAGGTGTCAGTCAGGGCACTGAGTGCAAAGCCAGGTGGAGGGTGCAGGCAGCCTCGGGTCACCAGGTACACCAGAGGAGAGATGAACCTGCTCACTGAGGACCAGGTATGTGTGCCAGAAATGGTGTCAGGGTGTCAGTGCCAGGTGAGGACGGTGGGCTATGGGGTTCTATAGAACATACTAGGGCACACCCATGATATAGGGACACTAGGCTGTAAGAGAAGAACTCTTTTTGTGTTTTGAGACAGAGTCTCATGTAGCCTGTGCTGACCTCAAAATTTCTATTTAATGTAGGATAGGATTGCTTTGAACTTCTAATCTTCCTGCCTTTACTTCCTGAGTTCTAGGGTTGCAGGCATATCCCACTTTGGCCAGCTTTTCTGGTTCAGGGGAGTGAACCCAGGGCTTTTTTGCATGCTAATAACCATAGATACAAGACCCAAACTCTCATAAAATACTGATGGGGACAGCAAATGCTGTGACCATGGCGGAGAGGAGATGGTGAGCTTTTACAGAGGCCCCATGTGCCTGTGACCTTCAAGTTCCCAGTGACCTGGCAGGGTACTCTTAGGCACACACATGGGACACAGACAGGAGTATATTGGACATGATAATTTGATATAGACAATGGAGAAACCCACGGAACATCCAGAAACAAGGTAATGGCTAGACAAGCAGAGACAAGTAATTCAGTTCGTATTATGTTCAAATTAAAACCAACTGAATCTTGGTGACATATGAACAAAGTAACACTCAAAATGAGATGCTGAAATAAAAACCAAGCCACTGACATGATGTTCAATGAAGCCCAGAGACAATGCCAGGGCCTGGTCATATCCTGAGCTCATTAACTTGATACAGTAGCTTAAAACAGCTGGAAAGGCTGAATACCAAGGCCTGGCTTCGGATGAATGTGACCTCAGAGAGGGAGGTGAGGGCAAGGGCTTGCTCCATGGATAGCCAGGGGAGACAACCACATCATGAATATTTCATTTCTCACTTGCAGTGCTGAACTATGAAAGTCTGAGTAAGTCAGATAGATGGCTACTGATTTTCCCAACCCTGGAAACATTTATTTGTAAAAAGACCTGTTCTATAGGCATGCATGGTGGCACACGCCTTTAACACCAGCACTTGAGAGGCAGAGGCAGTCTGATATCTGAGTTTGAGGCCAACCTGGTCTATAAAGTGAGTTCCCAGACAGCCAAGGCTACACAGAGAAACTCTGTCTTGACTCCATGCACCCCCACCTCCCAACCCATCCTACCCTCACCTCAGAAGAAAGAAAAAACACCCGTTTGGGGGATTTGCTCTCTGTCTCTTCCATGTGTGTGGAGGTGGGTTGTGCCCTCCTAGACAAGAAAGCAGGAATTGAATCTTTTAGAGTTCAGAGGAGTTAAAAGCAGCTGGGAGCCACCTGTGTGTGTGCTGCCACCAAAGGCACTCCGTTCTCTGGAAGAGCAGTGCATGTCTTAACAATCTTCTCTTCACACCCCTCTCTCCCTTAAATAATTACTTTACGTGTATAAGTGCCCATGTGTGTGCAGGCACCAGAAGAGGATGTCCCCTTCTGTCATTCTCCACTGGTGCCTTTGGGACAGGGTCTGAAATCCTCTTGTCTCTGCTCCCTCAGACCCGAGGTGTCAGGTGTGCGTGAGACACCAGGCTTGTTACTGAACTCTGGTCTCTGTGATTGCCTAACAAGCCCTCTTAACCTGTGGGCCATGTCTCCAGACCTTTGTTTTCTTTGGATTGTTTTTGAGACTGGGTCTCTCTGTGCACCTCAGAAAGGCGTCAGGAGTGCAGCAATCCTCCCGCTTCTGTCTCCTGGGTGCTGGAATTAAAGGCACGCACCACACCTCCTGTGTCTTTCTTTACTGTTTCAGTGCCCTTTGTATCTTCTGGAGCATTCTGGGGACAGTTCTAAACCTTTCACAAAACGTTTTGTTTTTATAGATTCCAGCTTGGAGGACAGAGACTCTATTTCTGGGTTTAGAAGTGAGGGCTGCCACACAGGCTGGAGACTGGGTAGCATGTGCTATCTCCTCAGCTCCCATGTGACCCCGTGCCTCTGAGAGCCCTTTTGCCAGGCAGCTCACACATTTCAGAGGCCACAGAAGCATCTGGGAGCAGAGCTCAGAGGCTAGGCCCACAGCATGCCCCAGCTGCCAATCACCTGCAGCTCAGCTGCTCCTTGCATCCCTCATCAATGAAGTAACAGCTGGTTCCAGCATAGAGGAAGTGCAGAGTGTACAGAGATCACTGACCTACTGAGAGAGGTCGGAGAGGCCAGGGAGACCTGTGACTTCCCAGTTAAAGTGTAACTTCAGCAGAGGAGGACACAGGGCACCGAGTTCGCAGCGCAGTGTCAACAGGAGCAAATCCCACGTGGTGACTTAGCAAGTGTCTCCCAGGGCCCAGTAAGGGTCGCTCAGTGTTTGTGGAGTGAATGGTTGGATGGGAGACTGTAATAACACATCCCTTTGGATATTCTCATGGTGGTACAGAGGTACCTCTCATAGGTGGCAGATTTGCCCCCGGCTAAATTGGTTTAGGCAGGATGGTATTCCTCTGAATTAACTCTCTTCTCTGTTCCCCGATTGGGAGAGCTGTAGTGAGTGTGTCCATGATCCCTGGAGACCAGCAGTGGCCAGACTTTCATGGCTCACATGGACCATGGCCAGGTCTATGGGCTTCTTTACTTGGTGTAGGATGGTGACCCTGCTACAGCTCCTGCAGTCCATGCGCACCACGGCCTTTTGGTGTTCAAATCCCAGTCTGTGCGGATAGCTGTTTAACTTCGAGGAAGTGGGTCTATCTCTCAGGTAGGTCACACGCACCATTGAGAGATGTCGAGGAGACACGCAGCTTCTGTGCACCACGTGGAGGTCTGGGGTTGTTCCCCATCTTTCCTGATTCGTGTCCAGTCTGCTGACCTCAGAAATCAGCTGCGATGAGAGCAAGCGTCTCATTTTAGAATGTTGGCACGAATCAACACCACCAACAATGATGCCCATCTTCCCCTGGCTCTGCTTCCCAAACATACCTGCAGAATAGACACCAAACTTATGTACTTATTCACCCTGTAACTCTGTGTGCTTTTCTATCTATTCTGCATGTTTTAGAAAAATATTGAAATGGTAAGGAAAGAGGACTCTCAATGGCTTGACTATCTTGCTACCCATCATTCTCAGTAGTCATCTGGAAGAATGTTCTAGCTGGTGGGTGTCTTTCTCTCTCCCCACCTCTGAGTCTCAAAGCTGTTTGTGCTGTCTGCTTGCCCAAGAAGGATGCAAGACAGCATCTCAGGTCTGGTTTTGCAATACGTGAACCCGGTGACTCCCAGATGAACCAAGAAGGTGCTGTGGTTCAGCAGGCATTGCTGGCAGGCCCGCCCCCTGCCACGCTCTGCTTGGGAGTCGCTGCCTTTAGCGGCCTTCCTGAGAGTAAAGTTCAGTCCTCATTTGAGGTCAGGTATAAAAGATCTTAATTATCTTGGATGAGTGAAGAAAAAAAATGAATGGAGTTTAAGAGTTTAAGAATGGAGTTTAAGACCTGTGGAAATATGCAGGTCAGATTTTAGTGTTTTCTAATACTAGAAACATGGGAGCCATAGACAGATGAGCCATGGGGCACCTGGGGGCTTGCAGGGCTCAGATCTGCTAAAGGCAATGGGAGGAACGTCTGGTTCCTGCACACACAAGGCAAGTGTTCTACAGCTGATCTCCATACCCAGCCAGAGACCATAAAGAATCAAATGGCTGTGGAAGTCGGATGTAGTGTTTTATATACACTGGGCAGCCCCCTATCCTGGCAGTGGAAGTCGGACATAGTGTTTTGCATACATTAGGCAGCCCTCTACCCTGGCAGGACATCTCAGCCCTGTTTTTCCTTCTGCTCTGAGACTGGGTCTCACTAAGTTGCTCGGTCTGACCTTGAACTTAGCTCAGGCAGTTCTTGACTTTGCGATCTGCCTCCCCAGCTGGCTTTAAGTCTCCCCAGTTGTTGAGATTACCCGGTTAGAGATGAGTTCAGAGCAGCAAATTCCAGCACTCCACAGAAATGCTTAAACCCACAAATGCTCAGTTCAGCGCTCTGATTTCTTTACCTTCTCTAGTTGTCACAGCAACCCTCAGAGATGACCATTTAGACACGGTTTATAGTCAATTGAAAGTCTTTATTCAGACGGCTGGGACTATACTCAGCTATTTGGGACCCACCTGTAGCACCGAGTGTTTACAGGGAGCACTGAGTGTTTACGGGGAGAGGCTTTTACAGGCAGAAACCACAGCCTGCTTTCTCACCCTGCAGCTACAAGAGGAAGTTTTGCACCAGCAAGTGATTTAACAGGAGCTAAAGATCCTCGGCAACCCGACCTTGGCTGCCTAGAACAGAGCTGGGTAATTTTCCCTGGGAATCTCTATCAAGACCAAAATCTAGTTAAACCTAAAATGGCCTCGTCAAGAATACAAGGTAGAGGAAGCCAGGCACTGTCTCGCTCTGTTATAGAGTAATGTCTTCTCAGACTTGGGGGGGGGGGGGATCCTTCTAAAGTTTCAGTGTCTACAGAAGTGCAGTGATTGTTCTCAACTTCTTTTGTTTTTAATTTTCTTCATTTCTGAGGTTAAAAAAAAGATGGTGAACTTAGTAAAATGCACACACACACACACACACACACACATGCATGCACACACACATGCACACACACACACACACACACACATACACATATGAACCCAACTTGTTTATGGCCTGTGGAATTTGCTGGCATCTCCAGTGTGAGGAGGGTTTGGTAAGGGAGTTGGGGAAGAGGGAGCTGGGGAGGACACAGGGGCACATGGAACTGATGTTGTTTGCCTAAGAAAGCTTTTGTAAACGCAGCTAGAAGGGGCTCACACCTACACAGACAGGTATGGCTTCCAAAACAAAAGGCAAACCTCAACAGAGAAGGTGAAATTCCTGAGGTCTTAGAATTTCTTGACGAATTTGGAAGTGTGAAACAAGCGAAGGATTTCTGAGGTCCACATCTGGCTGTGTCAGTCACTCCTGTTGAGGAATCTTCTAGTACCTTGCTCAGTCCCAAAACAGGGCATACATTTCCCCTCCTCTCCCTCCTCCCTCTTCCCCCTCTCCCCTCCCCTCCCTGTCACATATTTCCTGAGCCATCCTGGCATGCACACTCTCTTCACCCGCCTGGTTCTGACCTTGAATAGAGACACTATTCCGCTCTGCTCCCTCCCCACCATTCACCAGCTTGTGCTTACTCAGCCAGGCATCTGGGGACTGTGAAGAGCCAGAGATCACTTTAAATTCTCATGCCAGTACTAATTTTTTTATTATTAAAGCATTTTCTTTTTATAGTAAACTAGACAGAGGATGTTCAGAGTCCAGGTTCAGAAAGTGCAGGGGCTTTCTGCTCAGCAGAACCCAAAAATAGATTAGAAAAAAACACAGCTTGGCAAATGGTTAATCTCCCAGCTTCATTCCTTCTCTGGACTGTGGAGGCCTCTGCAGTGCCTTCTCTCCCTGTACTGGGAATACAGCGCCCACAGGGTCAATCCACTCCTCACACATCTAGTTTACATTATGTCTTGAAAAAAAATTACACACACACACACACACACACACACACACACACATATATATGCCTTTCCCCTGGAGCTATGGACTTGGGAACTTCAGTTACAAGTTATATAACATAAGATGATTCCCCTAGATGATAATTCCCCACTTCACCCCATTTAACAAGCATGCATGTTGACTTTATTAATTAAGTCACACTTATGAGGCACATATATTTTGTTTGTATTGAACAAGGCATTATACTTTGAAGAAACATTGAAAAAAATACCATAATTTGAATTTTTTAGAATGTGAAAATTCATTATAATTAACTAATTACAATGAATAAATATTTAAATTAAAATTAATGGGCTGGGGGCCTGGGTCTGTTGTCAGAATGCTTGCCTGGCATGCACAGGGCCCAGGTTTCATCCCCAGCATGGCAGAAACCAGGTGTGACGGTGTGCACCTGTCAGAAACCAGGTGTGATGGTGCGCACCTGTCAGAAGCCAGGTGTGATGGTGTGCACCTGTCACACCAGTACAGTGCAGGTGGAGAAAGGAGTAGCATCTCATCTCACACACAAAATTCAGGTCTATAATTGAGTATTGCAGATGCTACTTTGTTGTTAAATGTTTGTGTTATCTGTTACTATATACATGTGAAAGAAAACACATGACTTACAGGCACCATGGCCCCTGTGTACAGATCTGAGTCAGGTTTCTGCTTCCACCTTGCTAATGTAGAGCCTCACATTGTTTCTGCCCAGCTGCACTCCATCCCTTCCTGCCTTGTCTCCTGTCTCTGCCTCCTTTCTCACCCTAGGAATGCTGGGATTGCAAACCTGCACCAATGTGTGCATCTAGCCTTTTTATGTGGAGTCCCAGTCATTGAACTTGGGACCTCAAGCTTATGTGCCTAATGCTGTTACAAGCTGAGCCATAACACTGATCTTGGTCTTCTAATTTCTTTGTATATTTGTTTTATTAATTTATCGTGTGTGTGTGTGTGTGTGTGTGTGTGTGTGCATGTGTCTGTGCGTGCACATGTGTGTTTAGGTACTCTTGAGTGTGGATGGATGGGGAGGCCAGAGGTGTCACACCCCTGAGCTGGAGCTGTAGGCAGGTGTGAGCTGTCCCACATAGAGGCTGAGCTTGTGTCCTCTGGAATAGCACTATGCACTGTTAGCCACTGTGCTGTCTCCAGCACTCTCTGCAGACATTCTGTTTCCTAGCTGTTCATCAATGTTCACAACCCAAGACAGGTTAACAAAAAGTTCTTAACCGGAGTCTACTTTTCGCATGGCATTGTGGTATTTGGTGAACCTTGAACTCTCTTTCTCTCATTAGCTGTTACTGAGCCTGCCAAGACCCACGTTACTGGGTGGGTGTTCCTGATAAAGGACTGTTCCCTATGAAGTGGCTTGGCATGAAGTATATATGTTTGGGATCTTCAGGCTCAAAGGAAAAAACATTCCCTCTCAGAACTGTGCTAAAGCATGTTTTGCCGCCAGACAGTGGCCCTTGGATGTGTCCTTCACATCCCATGTGAAGGGTCCCTCTGTTGTGACGAACCACTGGACCACTCATCTCAGCGCTGTTCCTTAGTGGGAACCTCATTTCCCTTTGCCGTTTCTCATTCCAACTGGCTACCACCAAATGCAGATACGTTCATCATCTTCTGTTTCCCTTTTGCCAGAGAGTATGGTATTAATGGTTGGCACAGGAATGCTTGAACTGGAGTGTCCAGGTTGAATTTCTTAGTGGTTTAATATGGGTTTGGTGGGGTTTGCATGGGGTGGCATCCACTGAGGATTGAATGGATGGGTGATTACTAACCTGGGAATCTCAATCCAAGGACCCTCTCTTGAAGACACGAGCACACATGTCTGGTTCTCCATAGCTTTCTGTTCCTCTGCCTAGTTTTCATCCTGGCCTCTCTCACCTTCATGTTTGGTACTGATCACAAGCCTTCTGCTGGGCTGCCAGGGGAGATGCTTTCTCTCCATCAGATGACCAAAAGACAAATTCTAAGAGTACTTTTGGCTGGCCACCGTGACTTCGCCCAGTTGGGGACAGCACAGAGGTAGCCTCCTTCCTCCTGAGATTTCCTGTGTGCTCCAGATCATCCAAGGAGAAGAACTTCCAAGTCATTTGTATCCAGATACATCAAAGACCCCAGGCACTTTTGTACCTGCTTATGTAATGCCAAACCCAGCCAGAGGAACCAGCATGGCTGTCTCCCTCTGACTCACTCAAGTGGCGGAGGGGTTGCTAGGTGAACAGGTTCACTGGGCCTGGTTTGCTCCACACAGGCAACATTCCTTCCTGTGAAGGCGAAATCATGTCGTCTCTTGCCAAAGATGATCACGTAACGAGATGATGTTGATTTTTGTCTCCGTCTCTCAGTGCCAGAGTAAACCCAAGATGGCTTTGAAAAGGTTGATGAGGCTTAATCCTTAAGAAGAATGTGACTGTCACTCAACAGTATAGGCATGCAGTAAATACCTGGGCATGGGTTCAAGGCAATGCACCATTCAGACAGGCTATGACTAATTAAATTAAATTAACCCTGACAATTAATTAAAATATATTAATTAAGAGAAATGTGGAGAAGATAAATAGGCAAGATAAAAGCATGGCTTTAGGTTCCTCTTTAGAATAGTAGTTCAACACATACATATCTAAACCCCAGAGTCTGTTCTGTTTTTCTTGGATTTCTTTTCTTTTTTTCTTTTTTTTTAATTGTAGTTTTAGTCAAGTGTCTGTGTCTGTATAGGCATGTGCACATGAGTGCAGTACCTGTAGATTCCAGAAGGGGCGCCAGATCCCCTGGAACTGGAGTTAAGAGCTCTTTATCATGCTGTCTCCCATTGACTCTATATTATACTCTGTCATTTCAGATCAAAGGGCAAATCATTTCCACTCTTTTCTTTATAAGTCATCCAGAAATCTGGATCAAGGAAAGGGAGTATGTGTGTGTACATTTTTAAGAGTTGCTAGTAAGAGGGGTCAAGCCAAGCTTCAAATATTTGCATCCTGCAAATACTTAGTTTGAAAACAGTCGCTGGACTTTGGTCTGTAGTGCAGGCTAGTCCTGAAATTGCCACCGTCCCACTCCAGCTTTAGGACTCCTGGAGTTACGGGGGTGTCCCACAGTGCCTGATCACACTCTCTTCTTATAAATGTGCAAAGTGTATTTTAGTGATGTTTTTAATCACATGGGTTTGGGAAAGTCTCCTGCACCCGAAGAAGAGAGAAGCAGAAGCTGGAGTTGTGGTTGGCACCATCTGCCTCATCAAACACTGGTGGGTATATTTTAATCTCTACGGCCAACACCGTGTCTGAAAAGAGAGAGAGAGAGAGAGAGAGAGAGAGAGAGACTGGGGAAAGAGGGAATGAAAAATGCCTTCAAGATGACCCCTCCTGGAAAGCCCCCTGCAAGTCAGACGTCCTGTTCTGTACGATGAGGATGAGCTGATCTGAGCAGCCTTCTGTTCATTGAGCATTACTGGTTGTTAGTTGTCTCAAGGTCCACAGGGAAGGATGATCTCTCTACCCCTTCAGCAATGGTCTCCAAAGCAAGAATTTCAATTTTCCATCAAGAGCCCAAATTGTTTCCTCTTCAAAGCCTTGGTTGAAAAAGCTAGCAACGTGCATGTAACAGTCCTACGCACTACAGATCACAAAGAGTGTGATTCAGGCACAGAGACACACTTTCACACACTGTCAAGCCTGAGTTACCCACCCACAGATATTGGGCAGCACATTGCAGGGTGTGTGTGTGTGTGTGTGTGTGTGTGTGTGTGTGTGTGTGTGTGTTGTGTGTCAATACTGCATTTGGTTTTTAATGACTAAAACACCCACCTTCGGTGTGTGGATAGCTTGTACCCCCACCATCAGTGTGCGGCTGCTGGAGAGAGGTTAGTTGGCAATCATGTGATCCTTATTAGATTCTGAGCACCCCTTAGGATGGGCGAGGAACAATGTATGATAGGAAAGCAATGTAAGATCACTCCTGTTTGCGTGGCGTTTTCTTTGAAGTTGCAGCCAAGAAAGGCTTCCCAGGTAACTAGTTGGTGCTGCTGCTGTTGAGTGCAGAAGCAGCCATGATCTGCCCCACAGGGGTGGGGGGTGGGGGTTCAAATAGGCTGGGGCAAGGTGCTAGGATAGAGTATGAGATCCCTTTCACCTGTCCACCTTTGTATCCTTACTTGTTAGTGGGGCTACTGATCTATTCTCATTCAGGGCTGGGATCCTGCTTCACTGGGTCTGGCTTCCCTCCCAGTGCTGAGTCATGACTGACTGAAATCCCGCAGGGTGAAAGGTGTCTTTGTTCCTCTCAGTGACTGCTCTCCCAGGGTGGTCAGTTACACTCCAACCAGAGCTTCCTGTCAGTACTTTGTCTTGCTTCTGTAAGTGCAGCTTGGAGCTGTTTCCCTTTCTCCCCCCACTTGCTCACTCGTGGAGCAATGATTCATTCATGGGGAAGGCACCAAGCAAGGTGCTGGGGTTAGCAACAAGAATAATCAAGATAGGCTCTCCTGGAAGATTCAAAATGGCAAAACACTTAGAGATAGATTAGCTTGGTTTCCTACTGAGGACCTACAGTGTGTGCCATGCCGGGGTCAGTATGTGACTGTGTCTAGTGACAAGAGGCCAAAGGGAAGGAAGGAGGTATCCTCAGGAATGTCCGGAACTGCTGGTGGGGACCACAGCCTTGATGATCTTTCTGTCAGTAAATCCTGTTGGCTTCTTCTCAAATTCACCTCCGGTCTCCCATCTATCAAATACCACCGTCTCCATCTTTCCATCAGGGCCAGTGAGGTGCTAGCTCATACAGATCACCTCCTTTTGGGCTTATGATCAATCACTATTTCATCTGCTAGTGTGTTTTCCAAGTCTCTCCTCCTGCCCCCGCTGTAACCCTTTCTGCACACAACCCTCTCATAGACTGAGAAGACTCAGTATGGTGGCCTCCCAAGCTCCCAAGACCACATGCTTGGCTACCTGTGAAGTCCTCTCCCACTTG
>LR754929.1:0-14910 GCA_902729485.2 Mus minutoides | reverse complement strand
TAGTTAGTTCATATTGTTGTTCCTCTTATAGGGTTGCAGACCCCTTCAGCTCCTTGGGTACTTTCTCTAGCTTCTCCATTGGGGGACCTGTGTTCCATCCTATAGATGACAGTGAGCATCCACTTCCATATTTGCCAGGCACTGGCATAGCCTCACTCAAGACAGCTATATCAGGGTCCTGTCAGCAAAATCTTGCTGGCGTATGCAATAGTGTCTGGGTTTGGTGACTGATTATGGGATGGATCCCGGGTGGGGTAGTCTCTGGAAAGTCATCCTTTCATCTTAGCTCCAAACTTTGTCTCTGTAACTCCTTTCATGGGTATTTTGTTCCCTATTCTAAGGAGGAATGAAGTATCCACATGCGGGTCTTCCTTCTTGATTTTCTTGTGCTATGCAAATTGTATCTTGGGTATTCTAAGATTCTGTGCTAATATCTGCTTATCAATGAGTGCATATCTAGTTGTCCCTCAACAGAGGAATGGATACAGAAAATGTGGTACATTTACACAACGGAGTACTACTCTGCTATTAAAAACAATGAAGTTATGAAATTCTTGGGCAAATGGATGTATCTGGAGGATATCATCCTTAGTGAGGTAACTCAATCACAAAAGGAATTGTGGGTCTTTAACATTTTGATTTTGATTTTTCTTCCAATCCAATAAAAAGCAAATTTATTTTACCCAATGTTAGCTAAAAATGACGGAAGGCCATTGTTTTGGCCTAAGCTTCTGCAGCAACAGGCAGAACAAAATAGCCTCTCACAACCTGTGCCCCAGAATCAAACCTTAAGGAAGCTGGTCAATCCCCTGCCTGAGCGACCAGTTTTTCCTACAAAAGCAGACTCCAGTCTACCTGAGCATAAGAAAGGCCACCTGCTTTAATCTTTACCAAAAAGCAACCAGATGCAACAGATTGTAACCTGTCAAGTGTTTCTCTATGCCATTTCCTTATTCTAAATTTGCAAAGCTCATTGTTTTGGTGGGAGTCCTCAAGGTTTTGTAGAGGCCACACCCTGATTGATAGATATCTAGTAAAAAGTCAATTAGATCTGGGACTCCAACTATTACAGTGTCATCTTTGGCTCACTTCATTTTTGAGGCAGTCTGATTTTATTGTCCAGGCTGGCCTTAAACTCCTGGGCTTAAGTGACCTGGCCACAGCCTCCTTGAGTCACTAGACCCAGAGATATAAGCCATCCTCTCCTTTTAACCTACATCTTCAGCTTTGAAAAGGAGATGTGTCCCTTTAGAGGTACACAGAGAAAGCCTCCTCCCCTGCTGGCTCTGGGGGCTGGGGAGTTCTCAGACTGGATCTTGGGAAACTGGAGACCCTTATCTGCTGGCCAGAGACAAAACTTCCCCCTTACTGGATTTGGTGGAGCCAACTGAGGCTAGTCTCAGCCACAGCGCTATATGGTGAGATGACTGTGTGACATGTGACCTGCCCTCTCTCTTCCTAATGCAGCCAGCTCTATCTGACACACCTGTGAGGGTAGTGCCAGCCCCCTTCTCCAGTAAATAAGAAGGCCTTTGGTCAACTGGGCCTCCGAGGGCCTGGAGTTACCTTGTGGGAAGTCAGAGCAAAGATAGACTGCCAGGCTTTTGTTTTTCAGAAACATTTCCTGCTTCAGGTACTCTGCTGGAGAGAAGAGAACTGGAAGCTGGGAAGAGATCTCATCTCCGTGGCCCCACTTCAACATGCTCTCCACTAACCTGGCTGGGGCTTGTAGGGAGGCATCTACACACACACACACACACACACACACACACACACACACACACACACACATACACACACATATACACACACGCACACACACCCCTCCCAGCTGCTGTGTTGCCCTTTCTCAGGAAAGTCCCCTCCTGGAAATAAAGGCAGCCCAGCCTAGTGAATCCCCAGAAAGGTGACAGAGGCTTCTAGCTGACATCAGTCAGATTTTATCTGATTGAAAGAAAGCACTGGGATAGGCCATGTTGCCACCCTGTTTTACAGGTGGTATCTTATCACTGATAAGAGCAAGCCATTTAGAAAAGGCTAAAGGCAAATAAATAAGTTTTCTGGAGATGGCCCACCATTTTGTTTGTTTGTTTGTTTCATGGTCTAAGATGGGTAAACTCTGAGAGGCAAGGTCCTAAGAGACTTTATCTCAGGCTTGCTTCTTGCAGCTGATATGCCTTTCCTTATCACTATTACACAACTTAATGATTCCTGGGCATCAGCCCACCCTATTGGCCAGATTTCCTACAGATCAACATGAAGATGAACTATCATGAGTTAATGCTGTTTAGATGAATTAATGATTTTATAGAATTCCCGATCTGATAATTTTTAGAAAGTTTTAGGGAGATGGCTCTAGCTGTAAGAAAGATGTAAGAAAGATGTAAGAAAGTCTGAATCAAGAATAGAAAGAGCCAGGCGTGGTGGCACATGCCTTTAATCCCAGCACTCGGGAAGCAGAGGCAGGTAGATTTCTGAGTTCGAGGCCAGCCTGGTCTACAAAGTGAGTGCCAGGACAGCCAGGGCTATACAGAGAAACCCTGCCTCCAAAAAAAAAGAAAAAAAAAAAAAGAATAGAAAGAATGTGCCCCCCTCCTCATAGAATAGTAAATAAAGGCTGCATAATAAGGAATACTGTGAGCTTTCACAATTACACTAAAAAGAAAAATAGGTGTGGAACAAATTTGTGATCAAGTAAAATTCATTCTAGGTCAGGTCCAAGGATGAAGCTACAGGTGTGCACTGTGACAAAGCAAGGCCACGTGCAACTGTTGCTTTGAACTTATAATGAGCTTAGAGAATGAAACACTGCAGGGCTGAAGAGATGGCTTAGAGGTTAAGAGCACTGACTGTTCTTCCTGAGTTCAATTCCTAGCAACCACATGGTGGCTCACAACCATCTGTAATGGGATCCAATACACTCTCCTGGTGTGTCTGAAGACAGCTACAGCATACTCATATACATAAAAAATAAATAAATAAATCTTTTGGGGGGGGTTGGTTTTTTTTTTTTTTTTTTTTGGTTTTTTTGAGACAGGGTTTCTCTGTATAGCCCTGGCTGTCCTGGAACTCACTTTGTAGACCAGGCTGGCCTCGAACTCAGAAATCCGCCTGCCTCTGCCTCTGCCTCTGCCTCCCAAATGCTGGGATTAAAGGTGTGCGCCACCACGCCCAGCTAAATCTTTAAAAAAAGAAAAAATTAAAAAAAAAAATGAATGAAACACTGCTTCGAACTGTGGACATCCTTCTGTAACTTCCCTTTTGTGTAACAGTTTATCTGTGAGGCCAGAGAGAAGGGATAATGTGGTAACACCTGGGGCTATGTATGTATGTGTGTGGCTTGGGGGACTCTGCCCCATCCATCCAAATGTATATCTGTATATATCTGTGTATACATATGTATGTAAGCGTATGTGTATTATGTAAATCTGCATGAACACTTGTGGAGCCTTTAAGACAGGAGGACGGACCCGACCAGAGCGTATGTGTGTATGAATATGTATATGTCTGTACAAATTGCCCACATAAAGGATTTTCTCTCTGCATGCATGACTTTCTTTTCCTTTTTCTCCGGCTCTCAGAGAGTTAACAAAACTCTGAGCCTCTCACCAATCAGCCAGGGGCTCACGAATAAAGGCATAAAGAGCTTGAAAAAGCTTACTTTAAACCCCCCTCACTCCCCCACCCCTCCACCCACCCCCCTCACCCACCCCACCCTCTGTTAAACAGCTGGTGTTAAGCACCAGCAGCCAGTGGTTTCTGCCCCACAATATCAAAGGGTTAGGAAAGAAAAAATTTACCAAAAATAAGCTACTTTTGCCCCTAACAATCACTACTTTTGTGATGCTTTGGCCCTTTCCATCAATCGCCAACGTTGTCCCCTACTTTGCCTTCTGCCTTCTCCAAGAAACCTTGTGCAGCTGGGAAGCCCTACCCCCCCATCCCACATCCCACCCTCATCCCCCACACACACTCCCAGACTCCCCAATCATCCTGCCTCACACACTTCTGTGGCCAGTCCTGCTTCTGTTGCCCCCCCAGGTTCTGCATAAGTAATTTCTTCTGCTGACCCAGGGCTTTCGTAGACTGGTTCTGGTCTGACAGGTCTCAAATGCTACCTGTTTACACAGGTCATCTCTGCCCATCTTCCCATGGCCCATTACCCTGCTTTAATTCCTTCATACCAGAGATGTTCCCTAAAGGTAATCATGATGCCTGCTTATTATCTGTTCTTAGGGCCCAAGAGAACGGAACCTCTGTGGCTGGGTATTGTATAAGTATATCCTCCATGTTTGTTTTAGAAGTTTGGTCTCCAGTGTGGTAAGGTTGGCAGGTTCTCTGCATCTGTCTCCATCAGCTGCTGGGTTAAGCCTTTTAGAGGATAGTTATGTCAGGTTCCTGTCTGCAAGTGCAGGACTTTAATCCCAGCACTCGGGAGGCAGAGGCAGAGGCAGAGGCAGAGGCAGAGGCAGAGGCAGAGGCAGAGGCAGAGGCAGAGGCAGAGGCGAGAGAGGCAGAGGCGAGAGAGGCAGAGGCGAGAGAGGCAGAGGCGAGAGAGACAGAGAGAGAGGCAGAGAGAGAGGCAGAGAGAGAGGCAGAGGCAGGTGGATCTCTATGAGTTCGAGGACAGCCTGGTCTACAGAGTGAATTCCAGGACAACCAGGGCTACATGGAAGAGCCTTGTCTAGAAAATCAGAGTGTGTGTGTGTGTGTGTGAGAGAGAGAGAGAGAGAGAGAGAGAGAGAGAGAGAGAGAGAGAAGAAGAAGAAGAAGAAGAAGAAGAAGAAGAAGAAGAAGAAGAAGAAGAGGAGGAGGAGGAGGAGGAGGGGGAGGAGGAAGGAGGAGGAAGAAGAGGGATGTATTTATTTTTTAATTTCTTTCTTTATTTCTTTTTTTGTTGTTGTTTTGTTTTTCAAGACAGAGTTTCTCTGTAGAGAGTCCTGACTGCTGACTGTCCTGGAATTCGCTCTGTAGAGCAGGCTGGCCTTGAACTCAGAAATCTGCCTGTCTCTGCCTCCCAAATGCTGGGATTAAAGTCATGCGCCACCACCGCCCAGTGAGGGGTGTATTTTTAAAGACTAATTTTAGTCACATAAAACACTAGCCCAGGTTTTCGTCTGTTAGCAGTGCTTGTACTGTGTGAGACTACCGCTTTTATGGCCCCATCCTCCTGTCCTGATCACGGGGCCTCTGTGCCGATCATGACTCAGAACGTCCTCCTGGTAATACAAAGGCTTGGCTTCCTAGCTGGGGTCAGGGCTTCCAGCATGGAAGGAAGCACTGAGTGGTACTTGTGTTAAGTAACTGATCAGTTATTAGGGCAAACCCACCCTGCAGGAGTTTGCAGCTCTCCTTTGTGAGTTGTTTTGAATAGGCTTTCCAGAGTTCCTGCCCTGGATTGTTTTGCAGGAGAGCAGAGCATGAAGCTCCTCCTCTGGGCTGCTGTACACACCCTGGCTCCACTCCTGCAGCAGTGGCAGGGGGCCAGGCACGTTCATGCTCTAAGGCTCCAAAACGATGACAGAGGCTACAAAACGAAGCTGATGTGACTCCTTGAAGGATGCGGCCTCCCGCTGATGAGGAACCCTGCCCGCAGTCCAGGAGTGCAACTATTCAGAGATTCCCTCCTGGGCTGTACAGAGGGGGGCCTTTCCCCACCCCAATGCTGCTCTCCAAACAGCTGTGTCTTGTTCAGCCGCCTCTTGCTCAGTGGGAGAAGGGGAGAAATTGTTTCATATTCAATATTTGATTCTTCTAATGAGTTATATAGATAGACTGCAGTCTATCTATATTACCTATATTTTCAGTTACTTTCAAATACTGATCTTTCTGCTGGAGCTATAAGCAGCCAGGCCTGCAATGGGGACCCTTCTTCAGGGGAGCGGAGACGGCACCTTCAGAGAACACACATCTCCCGCAGGCCTGGGGAACTGAAGGAGGGCACCGCAACTGGAGCTCAGAGCCTATCCACACCAACTGCATCCTGGGTAGCATACCTCCCCCATCATTCAGAAGTCAATGATGGAATGGCCTATGTGTATTGTCTCCATACCTGTGCTGGCTAGTTTTCCGTCCGCTTGACACAGCTAGAGTCATCTGAGAAATGGGAACCTCGACTGAGGGGGAAAAATGCATTCCTAAGATTGAGACCGTAGGCAAGCCTGGTAGCGCATTTTCTTAATTAATGATTAATTGGTAGGAGCAACTCTGTTGTGGGTGGTTCCGTCCCTGGGCTGGTGGTCCTGGGTTCTATAGGAAAGCAGGCTGTAGAAGCCAGTAAGCAGCCCCCTCCATGGCCTCTGCATCAGCTCCTGCCTCCAGGTTCCTGCCCTACCTGAGTTCCTGTCCTGACTTCCTTTGATGATGAATAGTGGTGCCGAAGTGTGAGCCAAGTAAACCCTGTCCTCCTAACTTGCTTTGGGCTGTAGTGTTGGTGATCACACCTATATCCTTCTTTCCTTTACTCTCCTTTGTATGTCTGTATGTGTGCTGTGTGTGTGCATACATGTATGTGCTGTGTGTGTGCATATGTGTGCTGCTGTGTGTGCTATATGTGTGTTGCGTGTGGATATGTGTGTGTGCGCATATGTGCGTATTATGTGTATCTATGTGCACGTGTGTATGCATATTTATGTGTGTTGTGTGTATGTGTGTGCATATGTGTGTGTACTGTGTGTATGTGTGTGCATATGTGTGGTGTCATTCTTCAGAAGCCATAGAGATTATTTTCTGAGACAGAGTTTCCAGGTGACCAGTGAGCCTCAAAGGCCATCTCTGCCTCCTCCTGGCTGAGTTGACTGGGCCACCACACAACACAATGGGTTTGTTTGTTTGTTTGTTTGTTTGGTTGGTTGGTTGGTTGGTTGGTTTGGGTTTTTGTTTTATTTTCCGTGGGTCCTAGGGATGGAACCCAAGCACCTCACTGACAGGGTAGTCTCCACCCCTCTTTAGGAAGCACACTCAATGACCTCTGGAATTGAGAGGCCAAGAAAGTACCAGGGCCAGGGATGAGAGACGCTGGGAGCAAGCACAAGACGCTGGGCTGCTGACAAGGCTAGGCATACACAGGGAAGGTCGTAGGGATGTTCTCTCAGTAGGCAGCCTGGGTGGGAACTTGGCTAAACCGTTCTAATTACACTGGGCTGGGGGAGGGCGGGGCTGCTGGGCCATGCAAGTCACAGCTGTGCAGAGGAAGAAAAGCTAAAGAGTGTGAGAAAGGAGGACACAGCCCTGTCACATACAAAGGTGGGGCCACTTGACGAGCTCCTTCACTAGGGCACGCAGATCCACCTTGATTCCAGAATTTTCCTCAGCCCCAGTGTGCGTGCCTGTGCCTGCATGGGCCAGCAGGGACTTTCTTACCCCGATCCTGTTGGTTCTTGAGAAATTTCAGTTGATGTTGACAGTCCAAACCCTAGGAGATAAAATATTCTAGACATTTTGTGTCTGCATAAATCTAAGTATTGCTATAAGGTAAAAAGATTACTTCAGTGTTATAAGATCTGTGCAGACTTGGGCTCAAGCCTCTGTCCAACTGTTACCCACATGGTAGAATCCAACCCGGTGCCATCATTATTGGATGTATGTACCTATCACCTTCAACACACCTAACCACCGAGTTTCCGGCATTCTTCTGGGCAAGGCTACCTTCCTGCAGCCTGGACCCCTTGCACCCATCTGCCTGGGTTCCATTAGCAGGAAACACATAGTGCTTAGCACGTCTAGGAGTTCCTGGATAAGTTTTCCATAACAGAAACATATTAATTTTCATGAAAGCTCAGGCAATAAAACGCTCACCTCACAGACACACCAAGATAGTTTAATCCCTGCCACTCACCTACAAAGTGTGGAAGGTAGGCCTTCCTCACCATCCCAGAGTTGTGGAGTGGAGGCAGGCAAATCCCTGGGGCTAGCTGGACAGCCAGCCTCCTTTAATGAGTCCATCACAAACCAAGGTGGGGCCAGTAGACGATTCAGCCCGTAGAGGTGCTTGCTACAGAGCCTGGCAATCCCCAGGTCCCACGGGGAAGCTGAGAACCAGCTCTGGAAAGTTCTCCTCTGACCTGTACACACCCATAATCCATCCACCCATCAGCAAGTGTAAAAAGTTGTTGGAAAAGCACGGTACTCCTGAAGAGAGACATCTGAAGTTGACCTCTGGCCTCCATACACATTCGAGCTCATACGTGAACAGGCAAGCAGGAAGCAGGAAGTCTGATTCTGTTTGTTCCGAGATATTTACATTTGTGTGTGTGATATAGCATGAAATATCTATGTTAACCTGTACGTTATACACCCCTCGTAGGCCAGAGGAAGACATTTCCTATTTCATTTTCTGAGTCTGTCTTTCCCTGATTGGCAAGACTGGCTAGCCAGTAAACTCCTGGATCTTCCTGTCTCCACTCTCCAGACCTGGAATTTCAGGCCTTGCCTGGCTTGTATGGGTGCTGGGGATCTGAACTCAGGTCCCCAGGCAAGCTCTTTACCTGCTGAGCCATCTCCCCAGTTCCAGGAAGACTGAGCCCAGCAGTTTGGGGCCAGCTTGGGCATCTGTCCTAATTAGCCTTAACTGTCAACTTTGACACAGTCTAGTTCAACTTGAGAAGAAACCCTTCATTAAGGAATAGCCTTGATCTGATTGGCCTGTGAGCACTTCTGTTGGGAGACTTTCTTGATTATTGGTTGATGCAGGAGGGTCCAGCCCATTGAGGGCAGCACGGCACCTGAACTGATGGTTCTGGGCTGTATGAGAACGTTGGTTAAACACAAGCCTGTGAGTGACCAGAAAGCAGCGTTCCTTTCTGGTTCCTGCCTCTAAGTTTTCCCTTGAGTTTCCTCAGTGATGACCTTGAAGTATAAGCTAAATAAACCCGTTCCTATGCAACTTACTGTTTTTATCACCTCAATAGAAAAATTAGGAGAGCAACAGATAGATAGATAGATAGATAGATAGATAGATAGATAGATAGATAGATAGACAGATAGACAGACAAACAAACACACACATGCGTGCAAACACACACACATACAAACCACTTCCCATTTTCTTCTCAGAGGATCAAATGCAGAGCCCTCAAAGCCCTCAGTGGCTGCCTCTTCCATTCACCTCCATGGCTCCCATTCTGGAGCCCTGCCTCATGCTCTGGAGATAAGAGCTGTTTCTGGTCCCCATACATACAGGGACTCCCTGGGCCTGAAATGCCCTCTAAATGACTACATCAAAACTGGTACCAAGGGGGATGGAGAGATGGCTCAGTGGTTAAGAGCACTGACTGCTCTTCCTAGAGGTCCTGAGTTCAATTCCCAGCAACCACATGGTGACTCACAACCATCTGTAATGGGATCTGATGCCCTCTTCTGGTGTGTCTGAAGACAGCACAGCGACAGTGTATTCATACATAAAACAAATAGTTCTTAAACAAAACAAAACTGGTACCAAGTTCAGCACATATTTGTACTGGCTATGTTTGTGTCAACTTGACACAGCTGGAGTTATCACAGAGAAAGGAGCTTCAGTTGGGAAATGCCTCCATGAGATCTAGCTGTGTGGCATTTTCTCAATTAGTGATCAAGGGCCCCTTGTGGGTGGGACCATCTCTGGGCTGGCTGTCTTGGGTTCTATAAGAGAGCAGGCTGAGCAAGCCAGGGGAAGCAAGCCAGTAAAGACCATCCCTCCATGGCCTCTGCATCAGCTCCTGCTTCCTGACCTGCTTGAGTTCCAGTCCTGACTTCCCTTGGTAATGAACAGCAGTATGGAAGTGTAAGCTGAATAAACCCTTTCCTTCCCCACTTGCTTCTTGGTCATGATGTTTGTGCAGGAATAGAAACCCTGACTAAGACAGTCTTCAGGACAGTAGCCCCAAAGCTGAGACATGGCTCAGAAGACAGCATTTGGGTCCCCCAGAAATACAAAGAGAAAAAGGACAAGAGGAAATGGCCACCATTCAGTAATGACCTCCCCCAGGGCTGTACCTGTCCAGACCGGCTGGGAAGAGGCCCCTGGGCGCCTGATGAGGCCCTTACTAAAAGTCTCGTGCTCTTTAACTGCTGCAGGGACTTGGGCTGTTCACAGTGTCTGAGTCTTAAGCAAACCAACGGTTACAAATGTTTCCCTTGAAGGGGGAAGGATATGTGAGCTGGCTGGAAAGGGGCCATAGGCTCCTCAAATTCATGCTAAGTACAGGAGAGGCAGAGTCCACTGCTAGACCCTAGCAATGTCTTGCTGATTGGCTTCTATTTGAAACTGTCTTAAGTCTTGGGAAGAATTTTCTCTGGCCAGCTCTGGCATGGAAAACGTACTGTTGGCTGTCCCATCAAAAGGCACAAGGATTCCTTCTCTAAGGGCAAATGGAAACACAGCAACATGTGGCCTCAATTATGGTCATGACAACGCCTCTGATAGGGCACACATGTTCCAGTGTAGACACAGTGCTGGGGAGTACAGTGGAGACAGTCAGCGGGGGCTGAGTGACGAGAGAGGCACGCTCTGAGCTGGTCTGTGCCCAGGACAAGAGTTGGTATAAACATTTGGATGAAGTATCTAAATGGCTGGGAGCGGGCTGAGCGTGGATACCAAACACCACCCAAACTTTCACCGACTTTCTTCTCCCTGATTCTGTTGGTGGTTGGTTGCTTTGCTTGTTTTGCTTTTAGATGAGGTCGTCTGTGTGGCCTGGACTAGCTTTGAACTCAGTGTAGCCAGACAGGGTTCACACTAGCAACCTTCTTGTTTAGCCTCCAAGTGTGCGTTGCAATGCCTTAGTCTAATCAGCGATTGGCTATAACATAAGTCCTCTTTTTTTCTAATCCACAAAATCTGTTAAAAGATAAACTGGGGTATGTTAAACTTTGGGGGTGGGGGGGTGGCACACGCTTTTAATCCTAGCACATGGGAGGCAGATGCAGACACATCTCTTGAGGTCAAGACTAGCCTGGTCTGGTCTATAGAGTGAGTTCCAGGACAGCCAGGACTACACAGAGAAACCCCTGTTTCAAAAAACAAAACAAAAGAATCCCTTCCAAAAAAAAAAAAAAAAAACTTTTTTGTTGTTGTTTAAACAATAAGACTTGGGCTGGTGAGATGGCTCAGTGGGTAAGAGCACGATTGCTCTTCTGAAGGTCATGAGTTCAAATCCCAGCAACCATATAGTGGCTCACAACCATCCGTAACAAGCTCTAATTCCCTTTTCTGAGTGTCTGAAGACAGAGTACTTACATATAATAAATCTTTTAAAAAATTGAATTTTCTCACTATTCTGAAGGTAATACACCTAAGATACAATATCAATGGAGCTGGCTTCCTCTGACACCTCTCTTTTTTGGTTTGGTTTTGTTTTGTTTTGTTTTTTCGAGACAGGGTTTCTCTGTATAGCCCTGGCTGTCCTGGAACTCACTTTGTAGACCAGGCTGGCCTCGAACTCAGAAATCCGCCTGCCTCTGCCTCCTGAGTGCTGGGATTAAAGGCATGCGCCACCATGCCCGGCTTGCCTCTCTCTTTCTTTGGTTTGTGTGTTACAGTCTTCTCAGCTCTTCATACAGTCTTCCCTCTCTGTTGGATGTAATTGCCTCTTCATAGATATTGATTAATTGATTGATTGACTGATTGATTGTAGTTCTGGGAACAGAACATAGGACTCACAATGCCACACAATCATTCCACCACTGACGCATTGGTCTCGCCTCAGCCCTATTATTTTTAGTTGATACATAATTGTGCATATCTGTGGGGTCCAGCCTAACACTGCATTTTATGCATATACTGTATAATGGGATTAGATTAAATTAATTGGCATGTCCATCACTACAAACATTTATTGTTTCTCTGTGCTGGGGATCATTCAAAATCCCATTTTGACATTGTGATGGTTAGTCTCAGTTGTCAACGTGATACGATCTAGAGCTTCCCAGGACATGGGCCTCGTGCTTCTAGGAGATTCATAGCCAGAAAACCTGCTTTCACCTTTAAAACAGTTGGATTTATAGGAACTTTGGATCTGAAAGATCCCAAAACATGTTGTTTGTTGATGATACAGATTTTAAAAACTTCTTATGAGAGTTTAAATTACTAAGTTTCTTAAATGAAAAGGCTTCAAAACTGAGACACAATTACCTACAAGCCTGAATTGGTCACATTTGTAAAAATCAGACCATGCTTTTCCTGGACCCCCCCAGGTAGCCTGCTGCGAAAGGCAGGCTTGAGGACAGATTTACCTCTCTGTCAGGCTTCATAAGAAAGTAAACTCACAAAACAGGTTTCAGTGAAAGACAAATGTAAGCTGCCATGTTGTTGTTATTGAATAAAACTTTACTTTTTACTATTCCTTTATTTTAAAAAAAAATTAAAAAAAAAAAAAAAAGGGTGGTAGGGGCTGAAGAGATGGCTCGGTGGCTAAGAGCATGCCCCGCCCTTCCGAAGGTACTGAATTCAATTCCCAGCACCCACATGGCAGCTTACATCTGTCTAATGCTGTCTTCTGGTATGGGTGCAGGCAAAGTACCCATATACATAAAATACATAAATAAATGTTTAAAAAAACTTAAAATAAAAATTGTTTTTTCAGTGACCACTCTCAGTAATCAAATATATGGCTCATGGTAGATGATGGGATCTTTCCAGATGAAAAGACAGAGTTTAAAGTCTATGTAGGTTTCTACAGGAGGATTTCAGTGCAGATTGTAGACAGATCCTATGAACACCTTCCGTCCCAGGCTATGTCTGCCACAACAGGTTCTCACTCAGCCAACAGACACCATCCAGGAATCAACCGGGGCACTTTGGGGGCAAACCGCTCTAACATGGTCTGTACCTCAGTAGCTCTTGTGGTCCTACAAAACCGATGAGCCTTGGGTTTACTGAAAGCTGATCCTAACTAATCCAGTCAATGCGATTGTTCCCTGTCTGGTTAGGTTTGGTCAGTGAACTAGAGGGTTTCTGATGGAATTTCCCAGATCTCTGACATTTCTCTACCGGCCTTTGACGGACATTCCTGCCCCTAGGCCCTTGATAGCCCTACATGATTTGTCTACAACATACCTTGTTGTCAACAAATGGCTGGAATGTGTGCTCTCAGGCAGTCCGGATGTCTAGGTGTCTAGAAGTGAGCTCAAGCCGAACTATAGATTTCTGGCAGTTAGATTAAAATCCAGCCCTCTTCAGGATCTTGAGAAATAGACTCCCTTCCCTCAAAAGGAGTCACTTCCCTTGCTCTGGCAGAAGGGATATGGCTACACATCAGTCCCATGCTGGCCTACAGGCTTTCTCAGCTGCTACATCCCAAAGCATCCCCACTAGCATTCTGGTCCTTCTTACTTCCCCAGGCTTCCCTCTTCCCCATATAATATCCTCTCTGTATAATTCAAGGTCCCCCTCCCCCGAGTCGCTAACTCTTGCTATTCTTACTAATCTCTCCCCCTCTCATGTTCCTTATTCCACAGTTCTTTTTATTGTTTTCCTGCTCTCTCGTGCTGTTCTCTATCTCTCGCTGTCTCTACTATTCTCTCCTACTTTTTTGCTTCTCTTGCACGCAGACCTATCCATATCCAGCCTGTTTTTGCTCTGTCTCTGCTCTGGACTCTTCCAGATGCCTCCGGATGTTCTCTGTCTTACCCACAATAAAAACCTTCCCTCCCTAACAGAATAGTCATTTAGGCAGTTTCTTTGCTGCACATACCTCACATAACAATTGAGGAAACCAAGGTGGGAAGACTTGTCCACTGTGGGTGGAACCATTCCCTAAGCCAGGATCCTGGATTGAATGCAAGGGAGAAATTAAGATACTAGTGGTCATCATTCCATTTACTGACTGTGAACACAATGTGTCTAGCTGCTCTAAGACCCTGCAGTCTTGACTTTATCCACCACATAAACTGTTGTTCTTGTCAGAGTATGTTACCATAGCAACAGCAAAGTAACCAATGTAAACATCTAACTAGTTGTTGGAAACAATTTAGCTTTTTAAAGCAGTGACTCAGTTAATCTTTCCTGGAAACTCTCTAGGTAGCGGTTAATTAGTGGTTAATTAATTAGGTTAATCCAAAAGGTTAAGCCTGAATCTTCAGTTAGGCATTAGTTAAGGGTTATGCAGTAGCCTAGAAGACAACCATTAACATTGAGTTGAGTTTTGGTTTACCTACATAGGAATACAGAACTCTCTAGTCTAATGTCTCCCAAAGTAATTATTATTACAATCTTTAAGTATTAAAAAACTGATTGTCATGTAATACTCCAGTCTCATTGTTGGAGGTGCTTTGTGTCATAGTATTGTCTTGGAATGTTCTGAGTTAGGGTGCAGCCTTGGCTGGGTTCAGAGATCATTTCATCTGCCTCATGGGTGCTGGGACTAACCATCATGCCTGGCTGACTGCTACTTTGAATTTTTTAAAATTATTTTATCTGGGTGGGTCTTTTGACTACGTGTTTATCTGCATACCATGTGTATGCCTGGTACCTAAGGAGGCCAAGAAAGGGCACAGGATCCCTTAGAACTTGAATTACAAAGGGCAGTGAGCCGCCATGTATGTCATAGGATCAAACCTGGGTCCTCTGGAAGAGCAGCCAGTGCTCTTAACTACTGAGCCATCTCTTATACGTTTTTTTTTCTTTTTTAATCCAAATATAAAAAGTAGACTTAGGTTGTAGAGTGTTCTCCTGTGTGATCCTCCCTCTCTGAGGCCGGCTGACTCCGGTTTTTCACCCGATCTCTTTGCAGACTTCTACTGCCAGCAAGGTGACATTGCTTTGGGCACTCCACTGTGTGTTTGAAGTGGTTAGAAGCCAGTGTAGCTCAAGCGGGGCAGAAACGGCTCAAGTTTGAAGCATTCCTGGTTCCTGGCAGCTCACATCAATCGGTAGTCTCAAGGCTTCAGAGTCTATCCCTGTTCCCAAAAAGGGTGGGAGTGGGGGGTGGGGGG
>LR752281.1:43779-95871 GCA_902729485.2 Mus minutoides | reverse complement strand
TATCTGTTAAATCCATTTGTTTCATAGCCTCTGTTAGTTTAACTGTGTCTCTGTTTAGTTTCTGTTTCCAGGGTCTGTCCATTGATGAGAGTGGGTGTTGAAGTCTCCCACTATTATTGTGTGAGGTGCAATGTGTGTTTTAAGCTTTACTAAAGTTTCTTTAATGAAAGTGGCTGCCCTTGCATTTGGAGCATAGATACTCAGAATTGAAAGTTCCTCTTGGAAGATTTTGCCTTTGATGAGTATGAAGTGCCCCTCTTTGTCTCTTGATAATTTTGGGTTGAAAGTCTATTTTATTCGATATTAGAATGGCTACCCCAGCTTTTTTCTTCGGGCCCTTTGCTTGGAATATTGTTTTCCAGCCTTTCACTCTGAGGTAGTGTCTGTCTTTTTTCCTGAGGTGTGTTTCGTGTAGACAGCAAAATGTCGGGTCCTGTTTGTGTAGCCAGTCTGATAGTCTATGTCTTTTTATCGGAGAATTGAGTCCATTGGTATTAAATGATATTAAGGAACAGTAATAGTTGCTTCCTGTCATTTTTGTTTTTAGAGTTGGGATCCTGTTCTTGTGGCTGCCTTCTTTTAGGTTTGTTGAAGGATTACTTTCTTGCTTTCTCTAGGGCAGTGTTTCAGTCCTTGTATTGGTGTTTTTCTGTTATTATCCTTTGAAGGGCTGGATTCCTGGAAAGATATTATGTGAATTTGAATTTGTCGTGGAATACTTTGTTTTCTCCGTCTATGGTAAATGAGAGTTTTGCTGGGTACAGTAGCCTGGGCTGGCATTTGTGTTCTCTTAGTGTCTGTATAGTCTCTGTCTATGATCCTCTGGCTTTCATAGTCTCTGGTGTGAAGTCTGGAGTAATTCTGATAGGCCTGCCCTTATATGTTACTTGACCTTTTTCCCTTGCTGCCTTTAATATTCTGTCTTTATTTAGTGCGTTTGTTTTTCTGATTATTATGTGTCGGGAGGAATTTCTTTTCTGGTCCAGCCTATTTGGAGTTCTGTAGGCTTCTTGTATGTTTTTGGGCATCTCATTCTTTAGGTATGGAAAGTGTTCTTCTATTATTTTGTTGAAGATATTTGCTGGCCCTTTAGTTTGTGAGTCTTCCTTCTCATCTACTCCTATTATCCTTAAGTTTGGTCTTCTCATTGTGTCCTGGATTTCCTGGATATTTTGTGTTAGGATCTTTTTGCATTTAGCATTTTCTTTGATTGTCTTGTCTATGCTCCCTTTCGAATCTTCTGTGCCTGAGATTCTCTCTTCTATCTCTTGTATTCTGTTGCTGATGCTCATATCTATGGTTCCTGTTTTTTTCTATGGTTTCTATCTCCAGGGTTATCGCCTTTTGGTTTTTCTTAATTGTTTCTACTTCCATTTTTAGGTCCTGGGCGGCTTTGTTCAATTTCATCACCTGTTTGGTATTTTTTTCCTGTAACTCTCTAAGTTTTTCCTCTTTAAATGCTTCTAGTTGTTTATCTGTGTTTTCCTGTATTTCCTTCTTATAGTCCTCCATCATCATCATGACCAGTGACTTTATATCCATGTCCTGTTTTACTGGTGTGCTGTTGTATCTAGGACTTGAAGTGGTGGGTGAGTTTGGATCTGGTGATGCCAAGTACCCTTGGATTCTGTTGCTTCTGTTCTTATGCTTACCTCCTGCCATCTCTGCCCAAGAAGACCTGGTGTTGGTGCAGACCAGAGGGAGTGTCTGTCCTGCCCTGGGCCTTTATCAATCTCCAGGCTTGTGTCTCAGGTCTCTTGGGATTGGGCCAAAACAGCTGCTGAGTTCAGCTGCTCACCTGTGGTCCCAAGATAACCTGGGGAGTCCCAAAGGCGCCTTGGGGAGCGTGCACACGCAGAGCCTGTGCCCGAGACATGGGCTGGTGCAGGGTGCACCGGACCAGACCAGAAGGGAGAGTCTGTCCTGCTCTGGGCCTTTATCACTCTCCTGGCTGGTGTCTCCTGTGCCTGGTGCTGGAGCAGTGTGGGCCAGAAGGAAAGGGGTCCACTGCCCCCCTGTCTATCTCCTGTCTGCAGACTCAGGTCCCAAGAGATTGGACTGGAACAGATGTGTGTTCCTCTCACCAGTGGTCCCGAGATCGCTAGGAGAGTCCCACCAAAAACCTGGGTGGGTGCGCAGCCCCCAGGCCTTGTGCCCTGCGCTGGAGTGGTGTGGACCAGAAGGGAAGGGGTCCACTGCCCCCCTGTCTATCTCCTGGCTGCAGACTCAGGTCCCACGAGATTGGACTGGAACAGATGTGTGCTCTTCTCACCAGTGGTCCCGAGATCACTAGGAGAGTCCCGCCAGAAACCTGGTCGGGTGCACAGCCCCCGGGCCTTGCGCCCTGCACTGGAGCGGTGTGAACCGGAAGGGCCAAGTGTTCTATATATTATTTTAATAATGAAAATTAGAAATTTTTACCCTTTTTTATTTTTTATATTATGTTGTAGTTTTCAGAGTTTGTGAGTTTTATTTTTGCTTGGGAACTCTCACTCTGTTATACAAACCAGTCTGGATCCCCTAGGTCTGGATCCTCCATGTCTTAGTCTCCTGAGGAGTTAAAGATTCAGGCAATTTTCACAAAGCCCAGCTAACAAAGGGTTGCTATGGAAAAGGATAAAGTGCAGTTCTGTTTTTGTTGGTTTGGATCCTGTCAGTATATGTCTAGCATTCCTGTATCTCCATTCAGTTCATTAAATGCAAAACAGAGTCAAATGGCCAAGTAAAATTCATGAAACAGAAACATTCATTTGCTTATTAACAAACTGAAAGAAGACATTAGTCTTCACATACTCTATAAGCAGTCTGAGCCTTAAAGAACAAAGAGAACTCCATAAAGATATTTCTGATTCCACCAAAAGCAATTACTGGGCCACTCTGAAGTCTTTAAAGACAGAAGAAAAACATCATTCATCTGTCAAGCTTCCATTATAAGAAACATTCTGCAGCAGGTAAAAAAAAAAAGTTAAAACAGTTATAGTTGCAGCAGAAGCAACTTTAGGAATCTGTAGAGATGCTGACTCTAGCAGAAGGAATCCTCCTTTGTTTTGCAACTAGTGGTTCAGTTCTGGGAGTTCTAGGAAATGGATTTATCCTGCATGCAAACTGCATTAACTGTGTCAGGCAGAAGTTCTCCACAGCTGGCTTTATTTTCACAGGCTTGGCTATTTCCAGAATCTGTGTCATATGTATAATAATCTCTGATGGATATTTAAAAGTATTTTCTCCACATATGGTTACCTCTGATGCCCACATTATAGTGATTGCTTACATATGGGTAATTACCAATCACACAAGTATATGGTTTGCCACCAGCCTCAACCTCTTCTATCTCCTGAAAATAGCAAATTTTTCTCATTACATTTTCTTCTGCTTAAAGAGAAGAATCAATACAATATTTATCTTTCTCCTGGGATGCTTATTTATATCATGGTCAATTGCTTTCCCACATACGGTGAAGATATTTAATGTTAATAAGAAACACAGAAATGCTTCCTGGAAGTTTTACCTCTATAAGAATGAGTTCGTTGTAAGCCACATTCTTCTCAACCTGGGAGTTTTATTCTTCTTTATGGTGTCTATCATTACATGCTTCCTATTAATTATTTCACTTTGGAAACACAACAAAAAGATGCAGTTGTATGTCTCAAGATTCAAAAGCCTTAACACAGAAGTTCATGTGAAAGTCATGAAAGTTTTAATTTCTTTTATTATCCTGTTAATCTTGCATTTCATAGGAAATTTGATAGAAACATTGAGCTTTTTAAAATATGAAAATAAACTGCTACTTATTTTGGGTTTGATAATTTCATGCATGTATCCTTGCTGTCATTCATTTATCCTAATTCTAGCAAACAGCCAGCTGAAGCAGGCTTCTTTGAAGGCACTGAAGCAATTAAAATGCCATAAGAAAGACAAGAATGTCAGAGTGACATCATAGACTTACAGAGAAATGAATGGTCTCAAGAAATAGCCTGGTGTGAAGATGTTGAGATCTCTAAAAGCAGTTTCACTTCCAAATTCTTGCAGTCATTAAAAAAATAGTCTTTCTTGATGTCATGTAAAATTTCTCAATTGTGTTTTTGGGGCAGAGTGACGACAGAAGATATAGTTAAGCAGTGCAAGAGCTCATACAACTCTTTCTTTTTGTATTTTATTTTGTGTTGTTGTCCTTCCAAGACATAGCTTCTCTTTGTAACCTTGGCTGTCCTGGAGCACACTCTGTAGATGAGGCTGACCTTGAACTCAGAGATCCAGTTACCCCAGCCTTCTGAGTGCTGGGATTAAAGAAGTGCACCACCATGTTGGGTATACAATTATTTGATGAGGTTTTGTTTTGTTTTGTTTGTTTGTTTGTTTGTTTGTTTAATCTTCTCTCATATATTACATACCAACATCAATTTCATCACCTTGCTCCTCTCCTCCTGTCTCACCTTTATAACCTCCCAGTTCCCAAATCTATTACTACCCTATTTCCCTTCAGAAAAGGCAAGGCTTCCCAGAGATATTAACTAAGAATGGCATATCAAGTTGCACTAAGACTAGGTACCCCTCCCATATTAAGGCTCAATAAGTCAACCCAGTAGGAGGAAAGGGGTTTAAGAAACAGTCAAAAGAGTCGGAGACAACCCCAACCCTCACAAGAAAGATCAAGGCATCCCACAAGAAGATCAAGATATACAGCCATAACAGAGGAACTAGGTCAGACCCATGCAAGCTCTCTGATTGCTGGTTCCATCTCTGTGAGCCTCTATGAGCCCTGGTTAGTTGATTTTATGGATTTTCTTTTGGTGCCCTTGACCCCTCTGACTCCTACAATCTTTCCTCCCCATCTTATAAGGGATTCTCCAAGCTCTGCCCAATGTTTGGCTGAATGTCTCTGCATCTGAGCCCATCAGTTGCTGGATGAAGTCTTTCTGATGTATGCTAGGCTCTGGTGTATGATATTCTGGCATAGCAGAATATCATTTGGAATTATTTCACTTTTTATCTGCTGGTCATGTTTGGTTCTATTCTACATCTCTGGGCTATCCAGCCTCTGGATTCTGGGGCAGTATCGGGGTGGGCTCCATCTTGTTGAGTGGAACCAGAGGCTCCATCACAAGTTGGACCAGTCATTGTTTGGCCATTCCCTCAGTTTCTGCTCCATCTTTACCCCTGCATATCTTGTAGGCAGGATAAATTGCAGGTCAAAGATTTTATGGCTGCATTTGTGTCCCAATCCCTCCACTGGATGTCTGGTTCAGGCTCCTTATCATGCATTGTACCTGTGCTGTACCTGAGGTCACTCTTATAGATTCCTGGGAATTTCCATTGCATTAAGTTTCTATTTGACTCTCCCAATGCCCTCCCCCCATTCCAGTTTTTAATGTATCACAAAATCCTCCTTTGTTGACAGACTTTTAATTCCATGTACAAATTCTGTGACTTAATCATTCTTCTGGCCCTGCTACTTCTTCCTACACAATTCCCAAAGGAAAAACGTCTGACTGGAAATTATCACATATAAAGTCCTTCAAAGTGAGGATAAACACCAGAAACAAGGCTTTACTTTAGGATTCTTCTGACTTCCATGGAGCACTGACACCCTTTCCCCAAGAAGATCCAATTAAAAAGAAAGGTTGGACAGTTAAGCTCAATCTTGACATTTATAATATGAAACTGGGGAAAGCAATGGATGTTCCTACCACACCTGTGGCTAGACCTAAACACCCTCTGTCCCAGCTGACCTTGAATTCAGGAACCTGCCTGCCTCTCGAAGCACAAACAAAAAAACTTTGCTAAGTATAATCTTACTTTGCAAGCACCACTCCCTAAATCTCTATCTCCTTCCCTAGTATCTTTCTGACAAGCTGGCTCATAGAGTAGCTGCCTTTCTTCTTTTGGATCTGTGCATTTCCTTATACAAATCATATTTCATCCTTATATTTTGCTTAGTTGAGAAATTATATATTTTGAACTCATATTTTTAGAGTTCTTTTCTACAGCTTAAGGGCTGTCTCAGCATTAACCATTTTTGTTAATACATTAGCTACACCTTCGCCTACCTGATTCAGGCTCTCTCTGATTATCATGGAGTTATTAACCTGGGCAGAGAACATTTATGTACATTATTATACAAACAAACTGTCTCTGTACCAGGGATGGGAACTATGTCATCCCATCCCTACCATGGCTAAGCCAGACTTGGCAAAAAAACAGCAATAACAATAAAACTTTCTTTAAGCAATAGTTTCATACATTGAAACTATAGTGTTGAACAAGGTTATCATACAGTAAATAGTATAATTTAGGAAGAAAAATAACAAGCAATAACTAAAATATCTATTGTTATATTTCTAAAATAAAGTCTCTAATTAGTAGTGAACAAAGGAATGTCTGCGTCCTTGGGGAAGAGAAAGTTTCTGTAAAGTTAAGATAGATTTAGATCAAGTCTGAGTAAAGCTGAAGAGTAGGGTGGAAAGAAGGAGATCTGGGTGGGAAAAGATCTTGTGCACCGAAGGTGACAAAGAAATTGCAGGAGTCTTATTTTAAGGAAAATTCTAAAACTCTAACTCACTAAATTTCCTACAGAACTGATAACTTTCTCAAGAAATATGAAATATTTCAAGTGTGAATAAATATCCACCATCAACCGGCCTTACTATTTCCATGTTGTCTTATTACAAAAGTTCACTTTACAAATGAATATGTATTTTATACTGTGTTTGGGGTTTTAGCTGCCAGCATACACTGTTTAGCAATTATCTGTCTGATTGTTCCTTACCATTGTCTTAATGCTTTTCTTTATTATTTTATACTTTAATGTTATGCCATATATGCTTTGTGTTATCTCCTATTAATTTGCTATCTATAAAATATTTTGTAATGTTTGAAGAAATCATTTTGTAGTTCATGTGAAATCAAATTTATAAGATTTTTTTCTCTTCTTGCACGTTTTGCCAACATTAGTTTAAGTTTAATTATGCCTACTCCTTTTATTGCAATGTTCCATTTTTATATAATAGTTTCATTAAGCCTAATGTTATAAATAAAAATGTATGAACAAAATATTGATTATAATTACTATACTTTCAATTCTTAATTAGATGTACATATATTTTCGGGCAGACAGATAGATATGTATGTACAGAGAGAGGGGGGAAAAGGGAAGGAGGAGGTATATTTATTAAATTTATAAGTAACCTTTTGTCTGTATAATGGTACATATGTTTTGTTTACTTGTTTAATCCTTTATAAATCACTAAATTTCCTATGTACTGTTCATATACATTAAAAAAACCAGATGAATAAAAGTTAAAATCTGTAAAAGAAAATATGTGTGGTTAACATTCTTTCTTAGACAAGGGGAAGAGTGTTTGTTGCAACTTCACAGACACTAATCACTGCCATTTCAGGCCTAATCAATTGTTTTGCTGCTCTCACTGGAATGATTTTAGTGGTATAGACATAGTGGAGTTTCTTCCTTTTTAAAACAAGGTGTTATATAGCTCAGGTCAGCCTCAAACTTGCTGTGTAGCTGCAGATGATTTTGAATTTCCATGTCTCAAGTGTTCATCTCTTGAACACTGAGACTATAAGGGATGCACCAAACAAGCCTGATTTTATTCCATGCTAGGGATCAAAACCAGGCCTTTGTGTAAACTGGGCAAGCATTCTACTACTACCTAAACTCAATGCTTACTTGCCCTGTATTTTGAGGTTTTATTTTGAGCCCACTTCTATTATAAATTTGTCTCTGGGAATCTGATGTTCAAGTTTTCAGTGTGTTCTGCCAGCAACGAATTGACTTTAAATATTGACAATGTCTAAAGTCATGACCAGTCTTGGGATTCTTTTTTTCAACAGGATCTCTATATAGAACAGGCTAGCCTCAAACTTGAAGTGATTCTATTAGCTTCTCATATGCTGGTTTTACAATCATTTGCCATGACACTCAATTTAGATATCATTAAAACTACAATTTTAGCTTGTACAATTTGATGAAATATGGCCATATATTTTGGTTCCAATGCTCACATATGGAAGGATGTTGTTAGTACCTCTCATAGCAACAAATCGGTACAATTTCTTTTCTATTGAATGCCATGGTTCAAAGATAAATATCGCCACTTAAGCCCTTTGCTGAGTGCATATTTTCTCATTTATTCCTAACAATACTGCCTTCCAGGGGCTTTATTTTCTTGATAGCATTCATTCTTACTACTAATTTTGGAGGGGCACAGCCAGAAGGCTTACTTATATATGAGTATTTTTTCTTATTTTTGTTTTGTTTTTATGAACATTTGCTCAAAGGATATTAAGATTTAATACTAATCAACGTCTTCTACACATTGTTTTTCTTTTATTGGATATTTTTTATTTACATTTCAAATGTATCCCCTTTCCAGGTCTCCCTTCTGTAAAGCCACTATCCCATACCCCATACCCCATACCACATTCCCCTGTTTCTATGAGGGAGATTCCCCACCCACACACCCACTCCTGCCTCTCCACCCTGGTGTTCCGCTATACTGGGGCATTGAGCCTTCACAGGACCAAAAACCTCTTCTCCCAGTGATGCCAGATGAGGCCATTCTCTGCTATATATATCGCTAGACCCATGGATCACTCCATATGTTCTCTTCGGTTGGTGGTTTAGTCCCTGGGAGATCTGGGGGTAGGGGTCTGCTTGGTTAATATTGTTGTTCTTCCTATGGGGTTGCCCTTCAGGTCCTAGTTGGCTGCAAGCATCTGCCTCTGTATTTGTGAGGCTCTGGAAGACCATATATGGGATGGATCCCCAGGTGGTGTAGTATCTGGATAGCATTTCCTTCAGTCTTTGCTCCACACAGTCACCAAACCCAGACAGTAGTGTGGATTCCAAGAAGTACATGCTAACAGGAGCCTGATATAGCTGTCTCCTGAAAGGCTCTGCCAGAGCCTGTCATATATAGAGGTGTATGCTCACAGCCACTCATTGAACTGATCACGAGGTCCTCAATGGGGGAGTTAGAGAAAGGACTGAAAGAGCTGAAGGAGTTTGCAACATAATAGGAATAACAACAATATCAACCAACCAGAGCTCCCAGTGTCTAAATCTCCAACCAAGGAGTACACATGGAAGACCCCAAGGCTCCAGTTGTATATATAGCAGAAGATGGCCTTGTTGGGCATCAATGGGAGAATATCTTGGTCCTGTGAAAGTTTGATGCCCCAGTGTAGGGGAATGTGAGGGCAGGGAAGGGAAGTAGGGGGATATATTCTTATAGAAGCAGGAGGAGGGGAGATGGGATGGGGGTTTCTGGGAGTAAATTGGGAAAGAGGATAATATTTGAAATGTAAGTAAATAAAATATCCAATTAAAAAGCAAAGAAAGAAAAAGAAAGGATGTCCGGTCAGCTACAGTAGCATAGTAACTGAGATTTAAATAAGCAAACTTTTTATTATTTTACAGCAACCATAAATATCTCGTAAGACAGATTCTTACCCTCCACTGATGCTCTTCTCGCTCTACTGCCTCAAGAAGAAGCAACAAGAAAGAATACTAAAGCTGGGGCTGGCCCCCAGCAGAAAATGAAGGCACAGCATACACAAAATTACTAGTGAAAAGGAAAGCAGAGGAAAGAGGAAAGTTTATAGCACTACGTGCTTTCACAAAGAAATTGGAGAAATCCTATACTAGCAAGTTAAGAGCACATCAGTAAGTTCTAAACAAAAACAAGCAAACACTCAAGGTAAGTGGAAAGCCGAGAGCAGAAAATAGTCAAACTCAGGACTGATATCAACTAATTAAAAACAAAGAAAATGATACAAAGAATCAAAAAAATGAAGAAATTGTTTCTTGAGAAAATCAAGAATATACATAAACCCTTAGACAAACTAACTAAAAGGCACAGAAACAATATCCACATCAACAAAGTCATAAATAGAAAGGGATACATTAGTAAAGAAAAGGAGGAAATTGCAAAAGTCATCAGATCTTTCTGCACAAGCCTATACCCAACAAAACTGGAAAATCTAGGTGAAGTGGATGGTTTTCTAGACAGATATCATGTACCAAAGTCAAATCAAGGTCAAGTAAAGTATCTAATCTGTCCCAGAACCCCTAAGGAAATAGAAGTAGTCATTAAAATCCTCTCAAAAAAAAAAAAAAAAAAAAAAAAAAAAAAAAAAAAAAAAAAAAAAAAAAAAAAAAAAAAAAAAAAAAAAAAAAAAAAAAAAAAAAAAAAAAAGGCCAGGGACAGATGGTTTTAGTGAAGAATTCCACCAAACATTCAGATAATAGCTAATATCAATATTCCTCAAACTATTCCACAAAATCAAAACAGAGGGAACACTACCTAATTTATCCTATAAAGCCATACTTACTATGATACCCAAACCACACAAAGACCCAACAAAGAAAGAGAATTTCAGACCAATTTTACTCATGGATATTGGTGGGAAAATATTCAAGATTCTTGCAAACAGAATCCAAGAACATATCAAAACCATCATTCACCACAATCAAGTAGGCTTCATCCCAAGGATGTAGGGATGGTTCAATATATGAAAATCCATCATTGTAATCCACTATATAAACATACTCAAAGGAAAAAAATCACGTGATCAGCTCATTAGATGCTGAAAAAGACTTTGATAAAACACAATACCCCTTCTTGTTAAAAGACTTGGAGAGATCAGGAATTCATGGCATATATCTAAACATAATAAAAGCAGTGTACAGCAAACCAACAGTCAACATCAAATGAAAGGAAGAATAACTTAAAGCAATCCCACAAAAATCAGGCACAAGCCAAGGCTGACTACTCTTGCTCTATCTATTGAATATAGATCTTGAAGTTTTATTTAAGCAATTAGACAATAAAAGGAGATTAAGGGCATACAAACTGAAAAGAAAGGAGGCAAGTTATCACTAGATGCAGATGATACTGATAGTAAACATAAGTGACCATCAAAATTCTTCCAGAGAACTCCTATAGCTGATAAACCACTTCAGCTAATCACCTGGATGTAAAACTAATTCAAAAAAATCATTAGCCTTTCTTTATACAAATGACAAATGGGCTAAGAAAGAAATTAGGTAAACAACTCCCTTCACAATAGTCACAAATAATATAAAATATCTTGGTATAGCTTTAATCAAGCAAGTAAAAGATCTGTATTGTACAAACTTCAAGTCCCTGAAGAAAGAAATTGCACTACTCCTCAGAAGATGGAAAGATCCACCTGGGGGTCCATCCCATAATCAGCCACCAAACCCAGACACTATTGCATACACCAGCAAGATTTTGCTGATTGTACCCTGATATAGCTGTCTCTTGTGAGGCTATGCCAGTGCCTGGCAAAGCAAATACTGAAGTGGATGCTCACAGTCATCTATAGGATGGAACACAGGACGCCCCCCCCCTCAATGGAGGAGCTAGAGAAAGTACCCAAGGAGCTGAAGGGGTCTGCAACCCTATAGGTGCAACAACAATATAAACTAATCAGTACCTCCAGAGCTCCTGTCTCTATCTGCATATGTAGCAGAAGATGGCCTAGTTGGCCATCAATGGGAAGAGAGGCCCCTTTGTCTTGCAAATTTTATATGCCCTAGTACAGGGGAACGGCAGGACTAAGAAGTGGGAGTGGGTGGGTAGGAGAGCATGGGGGTGGGGGAGGTATAGGGGACTTTTGGGATAGCATTTGAAATGTAAATGAAGAAAATATCTAATAAAAATTTAGAAAAAAGAAGATGGAAAGATATCCCATGCTCATGAATCAGTAGGATTAACATAGTAAAAATGGCTATCTTATCAAAAGGAATCTACAGATTCAATGCAATCCCTATCAAAATTCCAACACAATTCTTCATAGACATGAAAAGAGCAATTCTCAACTTCATAGAGAAAAACAAAAAGCCCAGAATAGAAAAAGTACAGGGGAATGCCAGGGCCATTACGTGGGAGGGGGTGGGTAGGGGAGCAGGGCGGGGACGCGGGAGTGTAAGGGAAAATTTCTGGATAACATGTGAAATGTAAATGAAGAAAATATCTAATAAAGAGAAAAAAAATGAAAAAAAAAAAAAAAAAGAAAAAACAATTCTCAACAATAAAAGAACTTCTGGAGAATCACCATATCTGACCTAAAGCTGTACTGCAAAGTAATAATGATAAAAACTGCATAGTATTGGTACTGAGAAAGATGAGTCAATCAATGGAATAGAATTGTAAACCCAGAAATAACCCATACACCTACAGACATTAGATCTATGACAAAGAAGCCAAAAATAATACAGTGATAAAATAAAGCATTTGAAACAAATGGTGCTAGTCTTAACTGGCACTTTGCTTGTAGAAGAATGCAAATTGATCCATTTCTATCATCTTGTACAAAGCTCAAGTCCAAATGGATCCACATAAAACCAGATACCCTCAATCTAAAAGAGAAGAAAGTGGGAAATAGCATGGAACACACTGGCACTGGGGAAATTTCCCTGAATAGAACACCAATGGCTCAGCCTTTTAAGATCAACAATTGACAAATGAAACTTTATAAAATTGAAATCTTCTGTAAGGCAAAGAAAACTGTCAGTAGGGAAAAATGGCAACCTACAAATTGGGAAACGATCTTCAGTAACCCTACATCTGACAGAGGGCTACAATCCAAAATTTATAAAGAACTCAAGAAGTTAAACTCCAAAAAACATCAAATAACACAATTTAACAACAGGGTACAGGGCTGAAACATCCACAATTTGGTCTTCCTTCTTGTTGATCTTCATATGGTCTTTGAGTTGTATCTAGGGTATTCCAAGCTTTGTGCCAAATACCCACTTATCAGTGAATAAATACCATTTGTGTTCTTTTGTGACTGGGTTACCTCACTCAGGATAATATTTTCTAGTTCTGTTCATTTGCCTGCAAATTTCCTGAAGTCATTGTTTTTAATTGCTGAGCAGTACTCCATTGTGTAAATGTACTACATTTTCTGTATCCATTCCTCTTATTGAGGGATATCTGGGATGTTTCCAGTAAATATGGCTGCTATGAACATGTGGAACATGTGTCTTTATTAAATGTTGGAACATCTTTTGGGTATATGCCCAGGAGTGGTATAGTTGGGTCCTCAGGAAGTTCTATGTCCAATTTTCTGCGAAACTGCCAGACTGATTTCTAGAGTGGTTATACCAGCTTGCAATCCCACCAGCAATGGATGAGTGTTCCTCTTTCTACACATCCTCACCAATATCTGCTGTCACCTGAGTTTGGGGAAGTAGAGGGATGTCCTTGGGAGATGGACAGAAGTGGGTGAGAAAAAGAGGGACAGGGTCAAGTATGGGAAAAGATGGGGAGAAGTACAGAGGGTCATAAAATTGAATGGAGGTGTGTGGCAGTGGGGAATGGGGAACTAGGGTAGCCACTAGAAAGCAATAGAGGCCAGGGAAGCAAGAGGCTCCCAGGACTCAATGGGATGACTTTAGCCTAAATAGCTAACAAGGGGGAGATAGAGTCTATAATGCCAAATCCAGGGGATAAGCACAGCTCCTGGTTGAGGCCACACACCCATATCAAAAATTTTAACCCAGAATGGCTCCTGTATAAAGGAAATGCATAAACAAAGAGTGAAGCAGAGACTGAAGGAAAGGTCGTCCACAGACTGCCCCACCTAGGGATCCATCTCATCTGCAGAGCCTGGTATAGTTGTCCCCTGAGAGGCTTGCCAGAGCCTGACCAATACACAATCGGATGATTGCAGCCAACCATCTGACTGAACACAGGAACCCTAAGAGAAGAGTTAGGGGAAGGACTGGAGGATCTGAAGGGGTTTGTAACCCCATAAGAAGAACAACAGTATCAACTGACCCAGAGCTCCCAGGGACTAAGCCATTAACCAAAGAGTACACATGGAGGAATCTATGGCTCCAACTGCATATGTAGCAGCAGACTGCCTTATCCGGCATCAATGGGAGAGGAGGCCCTTGGTCCTGTGAAGGCTTGATGTTCCCAAATAGGGAGATGCTAGGGTAGTGAGGTGGAAGTGGGTGCGTAGGTGGGAGAGCACCCTCATAGAGGCAGGGGAAGAGGGGATGGAAGAGGGCTTTGTGGAGGGGAAACCAGGAAGGGGAAAACCATTTGAAATTTAAATAAATAAAATAACCATTTTTTTAAAAATGGGGTACAGAGCTAAACAGAGAACTTTCAACGGAGGAATCTCAAATGACCCAGAAGCATTTAAAAAAAAAAAAAAAGTTCAAAATCCTTAGTCATCAGGGAAATGCAAATCAAAACGACTCTGAGATTCCACCTTATACCAATCAGCTAAGATCTAAGATCAAAAATTCATTTGATAGCACATGCTGGCAAGAGTGTGGAGAAAAAGAAACACTTGCATTTCTGATGGGGTTGCAAACTGGTTCAACCACTCTGGAAATCAAACTGGCTGGTCCTCAGAAATCTGGAAATAATTCTACCCAAAGACCCAGTTATGCCATTCCTGAATGTATACCTAAAAGATGTTCCACCACACCACACTGACACATACTCCTCTATCTATAGCAGCCTTATTTGTAATATCCAGAAGCAGGATACAGCCCAGATGTCCCTCAATGAAAGAATGGATACAAAAAATGTGGTTCATTTACACAATGAACCACATTTTTTGAGCTTTTATAAAAGAGGACATCATGAAGTTTACAGGCAAATGGAGGGAATTAGAAAATATCAACCGAAATAAAGTAACCCAGAAGGACATTCATAGTATGTCCTGAGCTTTCTTTTATTATTTTTGTTGTTTTCTTAAGTGCATTCAAATCTGTTTGTCTTAACAGACGGTCTGTATTTATTAATATTTCCTTATCTTCAAAAAGTTTAATGTTGGTGTAGTGGCTATTCCTGGTTGTCAACTTGATTATATCTGGAATGAACTATAATCCAGAATTGGAAGGCTCACCAGTGACCCTAATCTGGAGCTAGGAGATAGAAGTTTCTGACCTGGATCTTGGTATGGAGACCTTGAGGCATAGTGACTATGGATTCCAGAAGACAGGGAGATCTCCGAGTTCAAGGTCATTTGGGATTAAAGGTGTGTGTCACACACCTTTAATCTGGGCTACATGCTCTGCTGGAGACCATATAAGGACATTGGAAGAAGGGAGTTGCTCTCTCCTTAGCCTGCTTGCAGTGCAGGACTGAGCAACTGCTAGATCCTTGGACTTCCATTCACAGCTGCTACCGACCATTGTTGGGAATTGGACTACATACAGACTGTAAATCATCAATAAATTCATTTACTATATTGAGACTACCCATAAATTCTGTGACTCTAGAGAACCCTGACTAATACAGTTGGCAAAGTAAAATTTATATAAAACAGATAAATTATAGTAATGATATAGCTTCTGTGTAACCTTGCAAGACATGCCATTTTTTATGAGTTTTCCTGACAAACAAAATCCAGTATATCTGTTTAGTGTTATTGGATATGCTTTTTAAGTTAAATTGGACAATTTCTGTCAAATTATATCTCAAGAATATTTACAATTAGATTTTCTTAGAAGTGTTATTGATTCAGTTCTTATCTAGGGAGAGGAGTTTGTGGCCCACATTCATTTGAGGTTTTCATACTATGTAAAAGAGGGGTCCATGTGGTTATCTAATTCTTGCAGCAATGATGTTAAGAAAGTTTTTTGTACCCTAATGACTATCACATACAGTGTGCTTATGCCTGACTATGTTTCACTGAGAGAACCAGCAGTCCCTACCCATGAACATTCCAAGAATGTTGTCAAACTGAAATATGCTAAATGAAGAGACTGTTTAAATTCATCAGCAAAATTTTGGTCTATGAAGGCCACAAAATTCAGTTTATAAAGCACCCCAGCTGCTTGGTGAAACCTCTCAATTCTATAGTGTCATTAGTTTGGAGTCAGGGATTATCATCATTTCTTCCTCCCATTTTTTAATATATTTTAATTGTGCTTGTAAGTATTGACTTTTGTTGTTGTTCCTTCTAGATTTTGGGAGTTTAGGTTCTTTCTGGTTTCTGAAGTTCTTTTTCTACACAACCCATGTCTCAAACCCCTGGATTCAAGTAATTTCCTCTTCCCAAGGAGCTAGACCTGTAAGCATGTGGCACCATACCTAGTTGATGATGATGACTTCATAATGAAGAGGAGGCAGGGCAAGATTGGTTTCTGTTGTCTGACCAGTGTATTTGATACTGATACTACACATTTGATTGCTAAATGCAAATAGTTTCAAAGGAACAAGTAAATTTTATGAAATAGAAACTTCCATTTGCTTATTAACAAACTGCAAGCAAACATTAGCCTGAACACATTATAGACAAGCTAAAACTTCAAAAACAATAGAAAAGAGAAGCCATAAAGTTCTGATTCCATCATGTGACAATAGGCTTGAAAAGATTGTCTCTACATAGATAAAGAAGATGGCATAACTTCTCCAACAAGAAGCCAGTATATAGGACATTCTCCAGCAGATAATGTACAATAGATGCAGCAGAAGTAACTTAGAGATCTGTAAAGATGCTGAATTCAGCAGAAGGCATCCTCCTTTGTGTTGTCACTGGTGAGGCTGTGCTCGGAGTTTTAGGGGACACATTTATTGCACTTGTTAACTGCGTGGACTATGCCAAGAACAAGAAGCTCTCTAAGATTGGTTTCATTCTCATTGGCTTGGCCATTTCCAGAATTGGTGTTGTATGGATAATAATTTTGCAAGGGTATATACAAGTATTTGTTCCACACATGCTTACCTCTGGAAACATAACTGAATATGTGACTTACATATGGGTATTTCTCAATCACTTAAGTGTCTGGTTTGTCACTAACCTCAACATCCTCTATTTTCTAAAGATAGCTAATTTTTCCAACTCCGTATTTCTCTGGCTGAAAAGAAGAATCAGTGCAGTTTTTATCTTTCTGTCAGGATGCTTACTTACCTCATGGTTACTATGTTTTCCACAAATGACAAAGATACTTCAAGATAGTAAAATGCACCAGGGAAACACATCTTGGGTCCACCAGCGGAAGAATTACTTCCTTATTAACCAAAGTGTGACCAATCTGGGGATCCTTTTCTTCATTATTGTTTCCCTGGTTACCTGCTTTCTGTTGATTGTTTTCCTCTGGAGACATGTCAGGCAAATGCACTCAGATGTTTCAGAATTCAGAGACCACAGCACAAAAGTTCATGTGAAAGCTATGAAGTTTCTAATATCTTTTATGGTCCTTTTTATTCTGCATTTTGTAGGCATTTCCATAGAAGTGCTATGCTTTATTCTGCCACAAAACAAACTGCTCTTTATAACTGGTTTAACAGCCACATGCCTTTATCCCTGCGGTCACTCAATCATCATAATTCTAGGAAATAAGCAGCTAACGCAAGCCTCTTTGAAGGCACTACAGCACCTAAAATGCTGTGAGACAAAAGGAAACCTCAGAGTCACATAAATGAGTTTGCAAATAAATAGCTGCTGTGTTCTTCCACTGGTTTTCACCTGTTAGGTGATGTTATGAAAACTTCCTGCTATGGTTGATGACATCTCAAGGAATCTAGTTTTCTGGTGGCATGTTAAGTCCACCTGAAGCCTCACTTCATATTGTTACTTGACTATGCAAATTCTTCCCAAAAAATAACCAGATAACATTCAGCCTGGAAATAAATTCATATAAAGGATTTTATGGGGAGGATAAGCAAAAATAAATTCTTTTTTTGTGTGTGATTCACTGTAGCTCCCAGGATGAGTAAAAGAAAACAAGACAGATGGTTGTGATCAGTCTTTGTGTGTCTAGACAGAGCTAGGAACCAGATGTTGATGCTTGCATGTGGTTTTGTGTTCTTTAAGGAAAGGGTATTGCCTTTATTGTAAAGTCCTTATATTTTCTGCCAATGGAATATATTTGATGCAATAAAAATATCCAGAATAGTGGATATAGTTCTGTCAAAAGCTACTAGGAAAACAGAGTCTAGTCAAGGGAAAACAGTGGCCTTGTTTATAAGTCCAGCAAATTGCCTGGGATAAAGTAAATATTCCACTAGAGTACTGGAACCAAAGGAGTTAATATCGTCAATGACAAAAGAAAATCATACTGAACTTGGGTAGAATCTGATTTGATTTTTAAAGTGATTTTTTTTTGTTTTTTACTTTATATTGACTCTTTGTGAGATTCACATTATGTATCCTACTCCCCCTCAACTGCCTGTCCCCTCATACCTACTCTTCCCTCTTGCAACATCCCCCACTATCAGCAGGAGACAAGGTCAGCTCCCCTGCTCTCATGCCTCCAGAGCCAGCTATATTGTGCTGCTCAGTCATAGTGCAGGGCCCACTCTCCCAAAACACACAGGATAAGTGCACATAAGATAGAGTTTTGGTATATAAATTATATTAAAAACCACAAAATTACATAAACAAAAATAAGCCAACCACTCCGAGGGGGAGGGGAGAGGGGATTTTCAGGATAGCAGTTAAAATGTAAATTAAGAAAATATCTAATAAAAATTAAAAAATAAATAAATAATAAATAAGCCAACCAAATAATTCACAAATTAACTAAATTTATCACATAATCAGCCACAAAATACAGAAAACTGTTGCATACAACAGCAAGATTTTGCTGAAAGTACCCTGATATAGCTGTCTCCTGTGAGACTTTGTCAGTCCCTGCCAAATACAGAAGTGGATGCTCACAGTCATCTATAGGGTGAAACACAGCATCCCCCAATGTAGGAGCTAGAGAGAGTAACCAAGAGCTGTAGGGGTCTGCAACCCTATAGATGGAACAACAATATGAACTAATCAGAACCCTCAGAGCTCATGTCTCTAGCTGCATATGTATTAGAAGATGGCCTAGTCGGCCATTATTAAGAAGAGAGGTCCCTTGGTCTAGCAATCTTTATATGCCCCAGTACAGGGAAATGCCAGGGCCAAGAAGTGGGAGTGGGTGAGTAGGGGAGTAGTGGGTGGAGGGGAGTATAGGGGACTTATGGGATAGCACTTGAAATGTAAATGAAGAAAATATCTAAGAAAAAAGAAAAAAATCAAATGAAGAAACAAAAGACTAAAGAAATAAGTGAAACTTTGGATTAAGTTTCTGAAACTGCATAAACCAAATGTAGTGGCATATGCCTATAATTCTCACAGTTGGGAGTTGAGGGCTCAAGGATCAGAAATTCAGAGTGATTCGTGGATACATATCAAGTTTGATGACAGTCTAGAATACATGAAACAGTGTCTCAAAACAAACAAAGAAAGCAGAAAACAAAAGATAAGTGGTGAGTGAACATTTGTAAAAGCATTCAATATCCTTAGCCATTAGAGAAATAGACATTAAAACTGCTCTGAGATTCAATGTCACTCAGTCAGTGCTATCAAGAAATCAAATAGCACCATGATCCAAGGATGAAGGAAAGGGCCATTATGCACTGCAGTGTGAAATAAATTAGTGCATCCCCTATGAAATTCAGTGAGGAAATTCTGTATTTTATTAGATATTTTTTTAATTTCCATTTCAAATGCTATCCCAAAAGTTCACTATACCTTCCCCTTGCCCTGCTCCCCTACCCACCCACTCCCACTTCTTGTCCCTGGCATTCCCCTGTACTGGGGCGTATAAAGTTTGCAATAACAAGGGGCCTCTCTTCCTAATGATCGCTGACCAAGCCATCTTTTGCTACATATGCAGCTAGAGACAAGAGCTCTGAAGGTTCCAGTTAGTTCCTATTGTTGTTCCTTTTATAGGGTTGCCAACCCCTTCAGTTCCTTGGGTAATTTCTCTAGCTTCTCCATTGGGGGCCCTGTGATCCATTCTATAGATGGCTGTGAGCATACACTTCTGTATTTGCCAGGTACTGGCATAGCCTCATGCGAGACTGCTATCAGGGTCCCTTCAGCAAACTCTTGCTGGCATATGCAATAGTGTCTGGGTTTAGTGGCTAGTGATGGGGTGGATCCCCAAGTGGAGTAATCACTGGATAGTCCATCCTTTCGTCTTAGCTCCAAACTTTGTCTCTGTAACTCCTTTCGTGGGTATTTTGTTCCCTATTCTAAGGAGGAATGAAGTATCCACACGCTGGTCTTCCTTTTTCTTGATTTTCTTGTGTTTTGCAAATTGTATCTTGGGTATTCTAAGAATCTGTGCTAATATCCACTTCTCAGTGAGTGCATATTTAGTGACTTCTTTTGTGATTGGGTTACCTCACTAAGGATGATATCCTCCAGATACATCCATTTGCCCAAGAATTTCAAAAATTCATTGTTTTTATTAGCTGAGTAGTACACCATTGTGGAAATGTACCACATTTTCTGTATCCATTCCTCTGTTGAGAGACATCTGGGTTCTTTCCAGCTTCTATTTATTATAAATAAAGCTGCTATGAACATAGTGGAACATGTGTTCTTATTACCAGTTGGAACATCTTCTGGGTATATGCCCAGGAAGGGCTTGCTGGATCCTCTGGTAGTACTATGTCCACTTCTCTGAGGAACTGCCAGAATGATTTCCAGAGTGGTTGTACAAGATTGCAATCCCACCAACAATGGAGGAGTGTTCCTCTTTCTCCACATTCTCACAAGCATCTGCTGCCATCTGAATTTTTTATCTTAGCCATTCCGACTGGTGTGAAGTAGAATTTCAAGGTTGTTTTGATTTGCATTTCCCTGATGATTAAGGATGTTGAATATTTTTTCAGGTGCTTCTCAGCCATTTGGGATCCCTCAGTTGAGAATTCTTTGTTTAGCTCTGTACTCCATTTTTAATGGGGCTATTTGATTTTCTGGAGTCTACCTTCTTGAGCTCTTTGTATATATTGGATATTAATCTCCTATCAGATTTAGGATTGGCAAAAATCCCTTCCCCATCTTTTGGTGGCCTTTTTGTCTTATTGACAGTGTCTTTTGCCTTACAGAAGCTTTGCAATTTTATGAGGTCCCATTTGCTCATTCTTGATCTTACTGCGCAAGCCATTGCTGTTCTGTTTAGGAATTTTTCCCCAGTGCCCATATCTTTGAGGCTTTTCCCCCACTTTCTCCTCCATTAATTTCAGTGTCTCTTGTTTTATGTGGAGTTTTTTGATCCACTTAGACTTGAGTTTTGTGCAAGGAGATAAGAATGGATCAATTTACATTCTTCTACATGATAACCGCCAGTTGTACCAGCACCATTTGTTGAAAATGCTCTCTTTGTCCACTGGATGGTTTTAGCTCCCTTGTCAAAGATCAAGTGACCAAAGGTGTATGGATTCATTTCTGGGTCTTCAATTTTATTCCATTGATCTACATGTCTATGGTTGTACCAGTACCATGCAGTTTTTATCACAATTTCTCTGTAGTGCAGCTTAATGTCAGGCATGGTGATTCCACCAGAGGTTCTTTTATCATTGAGAATAGTTTTTGCCATCCAGGTTTTTTATTATTCTGGATGAATTTACAAATTGCCCTTTCTAACTCAGTGAAGAATTGAGTTGGAATTTTGAAGGGGATTGAATTGAATCTGTAGATTGCTTTCGGCAGGATAGTCATTTTGACTATATTAATCCTGCCAATCCATGAGCATGGGAGATCTTTCCATCTTCTGAGATCTTCAATTTCATTCTTCAGAGACTTGAAGTTCTTGTCATACAGATCTTTCACTTCCTTAGTTAGAGTCACATGACTATTTTGAAGTGTGGTGTTTCCCTAATTTCTTTCTCAGCCCGTTTATCCTTTGTGTAGAGAAAAACCATTGATTTTTTTTTAGTGAATTTTATAGCCAGCTACTGCACTAAAGCTGTTTATCAGGTTTAGGAGTTCCAGTGAGGAAATTCTTATAAGATTGATGGCAGAATGATGATATGACACAGCTGGATTATTACTGGGCGTACATCTGAAAGACTCTATGTCAGCAGATACAGAGGTACTTTCCCATCTATCCTTATTTTTGTACTATTCACAACAGCAAAGTAATGGATCAAACCTAAACATTCCTCAAGATTCAAATGGACAAAGAATATGCAGTTTACATAAACAATGGAATTTTATTCATCACTAAAAAATCATGACATGTGGGAAAATAAATGCAGCAGGAGATTGCTACATTCAATGAAACAAGCCAAACTCAGAAAGACAAATGCTATGTGTTTTCTCTCACATGCTGACTATAGATTTAGGGAAGTGTGTGTGTGTGTGTGTGTGTGTGTGTGTGTGTGTGTGTGTGTGTGTAAAGTAGATTTAAAAAGAGGAGAATTGGGTCTAAGTAGTGTTTGGAGTCAGAAAGAGGGAGTAAGGGAGAAAAGGAGTGTGGAAGGGAGAGAAATAAAGCAAGGAGGGAGAGAGAGTGAAAGAACTGATACTTTTTGATACTAAGAATAGGGCCAGAAAGAGAGAAGCAAGGAGATTGAAAAAGTCAATAGTGGAAGAGTTCTCAAATATGTAAATAATGATGATATATATGTATTAAAATGTGATGCTAACCTATTACCTGGTATGTTAACATATATTAGAGAGAGAGAGAGAGAGAGAGAGAGAGAGAGAGAGAGAGAGAGAGAGAGAGAAGCCCTGGAGCTAATTGTATTCTATGTTAATACTGTTCTCCTATAAGAGGTTGTGAACAAGAAATGAGTCAACACTCAGGTGATTTCCTGGAAATGTCCTTCCCACCTTATTTTATAAATAAAGGCTAGAGCCAGTGATTAGGCAGAGAAAGAGGGGAATGTGGAGCTGAAGGTTTGGGGAAACAAATGGAGAGAGAGAGAGGACAACAGAGAGGAGAAGAAGGAAATTGAAGCAGAAACACCTGGCTTGGAGAAACCACAAGTTATAAGGGGTCTCTTATAAGGGGAAAATGATAGTGTAGTGGTAGATCTGCTCAATCTGGGTGCATAGCTTGTATTCATATTAATTGAGTTGTGTTTTTTATTAGATATTTTCTTTATTTACATTACAAATGTTATCCCTTTTTCTAGCTTCCCCTCCAAAAATCCCCTATCTCCTCCACCTCCCCCTGCTCCCTAACCCACCCACTCCCATTCCCAGACCTAGCCTTCCCCTATACTGGGGCATAGAACCTTCACAGGACTTAGGGCCTCTCCTCCCAGACTAGGCCATCCTCTGCTACATATACAACTTGAACCACAAGTCCCACCATGTGTTTTCTTTGACTGGTGGTTTAGTTCCAAGGAGCTCTAGGGGTACTAGTTAGTTCATATTGTTGTTCCTCCTATGGGGCTTCAGACCCCTTCAGCTCCTGGGGTACTTTCTCTAGCTCCTTCACTGGGGATCTTGTGCTTTGTCCAATGGATGATTGTGAGCACCCACTTCTGTATTTGCCAGATACTGGCAGAGGCACTCAGGAGACAGCTATATCAGGCTTCTGTCAACAGGCACTTGTTGGCATCTGCCATAATGTCTGGGATTGGTGGTTGTTTATAGGATGGATCCCCAAGTGGGGCAGTCTCTGGATGGTGTTCTTTCAGTCTCTACTCTGAACTTTGTCTCTGTAACTCCTTCCATGGGTATTTTGTTTAGATAGATGGATGATAGATAGATAGATAGATAGATAGATAGATAGATAGATAGATAGATAGATAGATAGATGATAGATAGATAGATAGATAGATAGATAGATAGATAGATAGATAGATAGATAGAACAATGCTTAATATTGATTATCAACTTTACAAGATCTGAAATCACCAGAGAACTAGGGGTTGTTGCACACATCTTTAATCACAGTACTCAGGAGGCAGAAGCAGGCAAATCTTTGAATTTGAGAGCAGCTTGTCTACAAAATAAGTTTCAGGACAGACAGGTCTACCCAGAAAAATCTTGTCTAAAAAATGAATCACCAAGTAGATGATCCTCCTGGTATATTCATTCATGATTATTTAACAGAAATTCAGGTAAGAAATACCACCTCTATGTGGGTAGCATCATGCCATGAAATTTGGTTCCAGTCTGAAAATGACAGAACTAGCTAAATCTGAGCATTCATTTCTCATTCCCTTCGGATGATTGAGGCAATGTGACCACCTGCATCAAGTTCCAACTAACATGAATTTCTTACCATGAAGAACTCTTTCTCAAACTGTGATTCCGAATAAACTTGTTCTTCTTTGTATTTTGTTATAGCCATGAGGAAAGTAATTTAGATAGATGATAGATATACAGGTAGATGATGATAGATATATAGATGATAGAAGAGAGAGAGAGAGGCTAAAGTTATCTCAGGGGAGGAAGCCTTAATTTTAAAAATGCCACCATTAAAACCTAACTGCAGGCAAGCCTGTAGGATACTTTCTTAATTAGTAATTGATGGGGCAGAGCTCAGCCCATGTGGTTGGTGCCATCTCTGGGCTGATGGAGCTGGGTTCTATAAGCATGCGTATAAAACAAATCATGAAAAGGAAACTAGTAAGCAATATGTCTCCATGGTCTCTGCATCAGCTACTGCCTTCACTGCTTTTGATTGTGAACTGTTTTGCAGAACTGTGAGTGAAATAAACCCTTTCTTCCACAATGTGCTTTTGGTTGTAGTTTTTATTTCAATAGGAACCCTAACTGAGACAGAAAGTCAGACAATAGGCATATAGATATGTAGAAGATATAAGATCCTTGTTCACACAGATAAGAACTGGGGACGCAAAGTTAATCTTACAGGCTAATCTCTCCTACAAAAAGAGATGTCCATTTGTTTTCTACCCAGAATGCTGAGATGGATACAGTTCACAATCTCATGATCATCTGGTATCTATAGGACCAGGCTTAACTGGAATATCCCAGGCAATTATATTTGTTTATCCCAAATTTTTCTCTGATAGGTCTTGAGCATTGCTTCTCAGTCCATAAAAACCCATCTTTATAAAGGTGTCACTTCTACTTTACAACAGCTTAAGGAACATCTGTGTTATCTTAGGGCCAGAGCTATGCTGAATCCCATGGGCTATTATGTTTCTTCAACTATTTTCCCTAGACTCCTATCTAGAGCATTGTTTTTGAGTCAACAGTACACATTTATATGGAAGAGGCCATAAGTACTTTGTAAGAGTTTCAGTATAAAGATGTCTTAAGCTCTGTTGTACAAACAGGATTGAATTTTTCTTCCAAAATTGTGCTGAGGGCCTGGATACTAGATGTTTTCCATGGAGATATCTGTCCAGGCCTGGTGCGAGGGTTCCAGCAGAAGGAAGCCTATTTTCTTCACATTTATATTTGAACCAACTGGATAGGTTTCTAATGTGTAAATGGTAACATTATATGTCATTTTCTTTTTGAATCCTTTATAAATGGCTACATTTTCTATGTCATAACTCTTGTACCCAGAAAAAAAAAAAAGATAGAAGTTAAGGTGTACAAAAGCATTAATGTCATTAGCTTTCCTTAGTAAGTCAAGAGAAGCCCAGTTCAAGTGTTCTCAGTGACTTTGCAAGGACAGACACTGATTTATTCTCTTGTCTGGTTTTTCTTAATTTTCTGATTTTGGCTGTGATGGCTTAGTCCTCATGGACTGTGTGAATCTATCTTGAACAGCTTCATTAGTTCTTTACCTATGAGAACCCCTTTAAATTGAACCCATAGTCTTCTTGAGCAAAGACTTAATTTTGTTCATGAATGATGACATGGAATCTACCAGACGTGGACTTCTTTAAAACTAAATTTTCAGCTTGTAAATATTACACAATATAAACAGTAAAAATATCTAATTCCAAGTTCTCATACTGACGGTATTCTACAAGGAAGTCTCTGAAGATCAACTCTTTGAATCCCTTCTTTCACTGAAATCCATATTTTGAACATTTTTCTCAGTAAGAGACCTCTTTGTTTCCATTCCTGGGCATACCTAGTCAGGTAGCTCATATTATAAGTGCATAGTCCTTTTTTTGTCTTTTTTAACAGATATTTTCTTTATTTACATTTCAAATGATATCCCCTTTCCTGGTTTTTCCTCCAAAATCTCCCTATTCCTCCCCACCCCCGCCACTCACCAACCCACCCAATTTCCCTTTGTGGTCCTGGACTTCCCCTACACTGGGGCATCAAGCCTTCACCAGATCAAGGACCTGTCCTCCTACTGATGACCAACAAGGCCATCCTCTGTTACATATGAGGCTGGAGCCATGTGTCCCTCTTTGGTGATTTAGTCTCTGGGAGCTCTGGGGGTACTAGTTGGTTCACATTGTTGTTCCTCCTATGGGCTTGCAAACTCCTTCAGCTCCTTGGGTCCTTTCTCTAGCTTCTCCATTGGGGACCTATGCTCAATCCAGTGGTTGGCTGAGAGCATCCACCTCTGTTTTTGTCAGGCACTGGCAGAACCTCTCAGGAGACAGCTATATCAGACTCCTGACAACAAGCACTTGTTGACATCCTCAATAGTGTCTGAGTTTACCCCTCCTGGGCATATATCCAGAAGATGTTCCAACATGTAGTAAGGACACATGCTCCAGTATGTTCATAACAGCTGTATTTATAATTGTCAGAAGCTGGAAAAAACCCAGATGTCTCTCAATAGAGGAATGGATACAGAAAATGTAGTATGTTTACATAATGGAGTACTGCTCAGCTATTAAAAACAGTGAATTTATGAAATTCATAGGCAAATGGATGGAACTAGAAAACATCATCCTGAGTGAGGTAACATAATCACAAAAGAACACACATAGTATGTACTCACTCACTGATAAGTGGATATTAGCCCAGAAGCTTGGAATACCCAAGATACAATTCATAGACCACGTGAAGCTCAAGAAGAAAGAAGACCAAAGTTGAAATACTTTGGTCCTTCTTAGAAAGGGGAAAAAATAGCCATGGGAAAAGATACAGAGACAAAGTGTGGAGCAGTGACTGAAGCAAAGGCTATCCAAAGACTGCCTCGTGTGGGAATCCATCCCATATAAAGTGCATATTCTTTATGTATTAAAGCAATGACTTAAAGGAGATGCCTGTATTTCAGCACTCTTTTTCTATCAAAATTTGTGTTTCTCATACGTTTAACATTTGAGAATAGATATTACCTTCTGAAAGCTAAAGCATCTACTTATATTTCTATAGGATTATTCTTCAGGAGAAAGATAGGGGGAGAAGGAGAGAGAGGGAAAGGAAGAGAGAGAGAGAGAGAGAGAGAGAGAGAGAGAGAGAGAGAGAGAGAGAGATTCCAAAATGTGTACACCTATATTGGGGTATATACTTATCCATGCATGTGCATGTGGATGTTAGATGTCAATATCAAATGACTTTCTTAATCACTCTCTGGCAGATGGATTCTAGAAAGACACTGAAACTGAAATAACCCCCCTTAGAAAATGAGATTTGTTAGGATCATGGGTGATATGATGTATTACCACAGAGGACATCACTAAGCCACGATGTGGTAAAGTGTCATGGGTGACAGTGCATCGTGCCAGAGGCAGCACCTCAGGGCTAGGAAGTAAGAGGGCATTATAGAAACATTAATAACATTAGCTTAAGGTTAAATGGTAAAAGAGATCTATGCTGTGGACAGTATTGGAGAGAAACCTGAGAAAAAAGAGAAGGGACAGAAAGAAGAAGAGAGAAGAAGGAAGAGAGAGAAAAGGAGGGGAGATAATGAAAGAAAGCAGGGGCATGCAAACCAGAGAAACAGAGAAATAGAATGAGAATAAGAGAGTGTGAGGGCAGGAGGGAATCTTGCTTTGATAATTCTCCCTGAGGTGTGGGAATCTTAGCCATAGCTGGAAGTCAGTTTCAGGTCAGGCATCAGATGAAATGAAGAGGTACATTTGCTTGCAAGTACATGCTGCATCCTTATAATGTGGGAAATGGAGAAGCAGGGCACTTGCCAATTCTTTGTCTGGAGGGAAAGTCCACACAGAGAGGCAAGTCTGATCTTAAAGCAACAGGCCCATTATCTAATATTATTCTTCAACTTATTTTTCATCAGTGTACTCAATTTCACTGTTTTAACTCAACTGTGTGATCAGTGTATTCCTGGGTACCTATGTGCCTCCTCAAATGCTGAATTTACAGAAACATGCCACATCTGGGTCCTGAGGATGCAAAATCACATTGTCATATTTGCATAGCAAGCATTTAAGTCACTGATAAACCTTCCCTTTTCTTGTGATTTTATTTTTATATTCTGAAATGTAAGGAATTTCTTCAGACTTCTGATTTGGCATACTCTTTTTTTACTTAACATTTTAAAATTTTCATCCATTAGTACTGTATTTATATCATTTCTACTATTCCTCCCTTCTCCAACTCTCTCCATGCCCTTCAATTTTCCTACCAAATTCTATTTGCCTATAGAACTGACTTTGGAATTGGATGTCCTATCAGGGGGATCACCCAAAGAAAAGATTCTCTTTCAGCAACAAATAGTTACCTGTAATACTTCATCTATGGGAAAAGCCTTCTAAGATTTTTTTTCCCATCCACAATAGTTTATCGACTGTATTATCATTGTTCTGGTCTTGTTTTGATTATTATATTTTCAAGATTTCATTGACTTATGCCTTCTGTCATGTATACAGCACAATAACTCACAGGTAGACATTTTGGCTCTCTTGCTCTTACAATCTTTTCATTCCTGTTTCTACTATGTTACCTGAGTCTTGCGTGTTATAGATATATTGATTATAGCAAGTGACTTAGAGTGGATTGATCTCTGCATTTTGACCATTTGTGGTTTCCTTTAATGGTCTCCATTGGATGTAATAAACGAGTTCCTTTGATGAAGGATGAGAGCTGTAGTTCCCTCTCATTGCCCAATGAACCTATGAACAAATTATTGACCATGATGACAGGAATGGTGGTCATGCATTGGGTTCAAAAGCATGGATTTGTTTTTCTCACCAATGCTGTGTGGCTATATCTGCTATTGAGTACCAAATATACCAGAAAAAAAAAAAAAAACACTAAGTTCAAATATGGAATCATTTTCCAAGGAAATCAACCAATAACATGGTTGCTGATTAAGTGTACATTGGACCACTTCCATTGGGGAAAAGGCAACACTATCCTTGCTGGAATGGATACATGATGCTTCTGCCAAAACTACCTTCCATGAACTCACAAATGCCTTGTAAACCATCAAAGTATTCTCTTCCGTATTGCTTTTGACTGAACGATTTACCTTATAATGAAAAGAAGGAAGGGAGTGGCAGAGGGAGGGAGGGAGGGAGGGAGGGAGGGAGGGAGGGAAGGAGGAAGAAGAAAGAAAACGGTATATCTAGTCTATAGTATCATACTCATATAATTCAATGGCTTTACCATATCTCCCTCTATCCTGGACTGGCTAGCTGCCTTGATAGAACAGCTGGCATTGAAAAAAAATAGTTACAGCACAAACTGGGCTGCAAAAGCCTTGAGGGCTAAAGAAGAATGATTAAATTTTTCTTGTGCTGAGATTTTTCCTAAATATAAAGCAAAATAGAATCACTCTAGAGAACTATATCTGACTCTACCTTAACCACAGCTTTATAATTCACTCTTTACCTTTCTCTATTTCCTATTAAAATGATGCCTGTTATTTTTTTATAAACAGTTAAATGAAAATATTTTGTACCTAGTGTATTTTAATGTCTCTTTTTCTGTGTATATAAAATATGATGGCTCTAAAATAAACGTAAAATTTGCCAAAGAAAAGCTACAAATTAACATGAAGTCTACAACCTTAGAAAGCAATAGTCAAAATGGATATTCAGTCCAATATGGTAGTTCATGCAAATAACCCCATAACTCAAAAGGCTGAAGCAGGAAGAATGTATCGATTTCAAGGCCATCATATGCTGTAGCAAGACCCTGTGACAATGTAAACATGTATCACACATTCACTCATTCTTTCTGAGAATGGAAAACAAATACTAAAATGCAAACACTATATCCCTTATTTGCAACACTGACTGTAAGAACCAAGACATGTAGAACAGATTAGTCCAACTTTTATACATATGGTTTGGTTATGAGTGATGGAGAAGAATAAGATACACAAATCACAATTTAAACCAATTCTATTTAGAGGACCCAAGATGAGTCTGGAAAGAGAGAGAAAGAAAGAGAAAAGAGCCTTTGTAACATGAAAATTATGCATAAGGCATACAAACAGCTAGTATAAAATGTGCAACCAATTCAATTCTGATAGTGTCACAATCATATAAGTAAATATAAAGGAAAATTAACATAAAAGCTTTGACATTAACAGAAGTTTAACATGAGATGAATAAAGTCAAATCATGAAGAAATATAAATAAACTCATAATTTACAAACTTATTCTAAGTTGATCCCAATTACCAAGCATAATATACTAAAAATACTGAAGCATATATAAGTAAATTAGCTACTTGATTCATACATAAAATTAGAGGGATGAATGATCTACAATAGGCTAAAAATGTAGCTAACTTAGATTTTTTCATATAAGCATATTTTATAATAATCATTGCTTATTAATATGGCATAATTGTAGCAGTTGTATGAAAATTTTAAGACAATAAAGGTACTCTTGCCAGGAAAGCAGGTAACCTAACTTCAGATCTTTATCACTCCCTTCTCTTCTGCTCCAAATCCAATCCCCCAGTTTCACTCCAGCACTGTAACACATCACCTACTTTGTCCTTTCCTTCCTGTCTACCGCCCCCTCCAGTGGATCAACAGACCATTTCCTCTAAACTCCCTTCTATTTGTACTTTTCAATATCCCAATTACTAACTCCAGAAGGCATTCCTGGGTACCTGCCAACTGCCTAAGACAGAGTCAAGTAGGCTAGGCCAGCACTTACTATAGTTTTAAATCTTCACTCTCCCCCCTCTCCTCCATATCCAGTCCTTGCACTGTAGCAGACTGCCTCTTCTCACTCTCTGCCCCCATCTGAGAACTTAGCAGATATTGTTGCAATAGTCTGCTTTGTTTCCACTTGCAGACCCCTGAACCTCTCTCTACCTGTCTCTAAGTGTCAGCCTCCATTACCTAGAAACACATTGTACCAGGAACTCCCAGTGATCACACCTAAAAGAATCTTAGAATTTCCTACTAGACAACATACAACCATCACGTTCTCTCAAGAACAAAAGAAGGCAACAGAAACCAATGTACAAAACATCCACTCAACAAAGACCAGATATCAACACATAGAATTAAAATTTTCACAAATCCAGATCTCTAGGCACCAATATAAAAACATAATCAATAACATTCGGGACAATATGTTTCCACTCCAAAATGGCACTGCCTTAGCACATTCAAAGAAAAACAGAATCAAGTCCAAAAATAAATCCATGCATTTATCAACCTATTTCCAACAGAGGTACCTAGAAGACAAAGTGGAGAAATTATAGATGTCAGTAAATAATTTTGAGAAAACTTTATACCTGTACACAATAGAATTAACCTAGATCCCTTATCATGCAATATCTAGATATTAGGTAAATGGACCAAGGCAACTGCAATCTATAGCCCTAAAATTTATTGAATAAAACAGGTGAGAAAGAATTGGTCTGGGTGAACAAGATTAATATTACCCAACAAGCAAAAATAGACAAGTGGAACAAATTTTAAAATGAAAAGTGTCTATACAGCAAAGGAAACAATGGGCAGAGAGAACATATGACTGACATATTTGAATAAAATATTTGTAAAGTACTCCTTTGATGCAGATTAATATCCAACTTGTAAAGAACAAATGTATGTTTTTGAAGAATTGAGTTGAAATTTTGATGGGGACTGCATTGAATCTGTAGATTGCTTTTAGTAGGATGGTCATTTTTACTGTTAATCAGACCAATCCATGAGCATGTGAGATCTCTCCATTTTCTGATGTCTTCTTCAATTGCTTTCTTGAAATACTTGAAAATATTGTCATATAGATCATCTACTTGTTTGGTTAGAGTTACCCCAAGACATTTTACATTATTTGTGACTATTATGAGGGGTGTTGTTTCCCTTATTTGCTATTCCCTAAGGGGTTCAAAATTCAAACTATTGAGAGATTCACAAGCTTCATATAGACTTAATTGTATTTTTAAACAGATGATGAATATGATTTAGCATTCTTAATTTAATCTTAATAAAATTTAACTTTTTTTCCCCTCAGATGGCAACCATGAGTGTGAGTACTATCTAAGAGGAGTGCATTATGTTCCACACACTTGTTCTTCTGGACATGTTTTTTTTTTTTTTTTTATGGGGGCACTCGAAGAGAAAAACTTCCAAGATGCCTAAATAGATCATATAGTCTTTACTATGAAGAAGATGTTCCAGGTGGAGTAATGGGAAGTAGCCACAATCCACAATTTATACAAGTTTTTAAAGGTTATCACCACAACTCTGATGTATACAGAAAAACAGCTGTAGACATCTGCAGCAAGCAGATGTTGTTTACAGAAGTAAAAGATAGCAGTTCAGTGACCAGGCAGTTCTCATAGCCATTAGGTCAGGGACATATTGTATAGGCATTTATCCAGAGATTCGTTCACACTGGGAGTTTACAGTGAATTTGTGGTTCATGTAAGTGACCAGAAACCAGTTTACACAAGATAATTTTAGCACTTAAAAATATTCTTAGGAATTTTTCTCAAGTAAGCGTAATTACAGTTCAGGAGTCCACTACATTGTGAGTGTGGCCACTATGTGGCTGTCACTTAGAGCTCTTGACCTAACTTTCAGTTATGACAATGCTGATCCATGTTAGATATATCAATAATTTCTTCCTTTTAAATACCAAATAGTATTTTATAGATTCTATTTGTCCATGCACTTATTATTGATGTCTGGGAGGTTTCCAGGTTTGAGAATTATGATATACACCAACCCCACCCAAATATCAATATATTTGTAGACATATTCTTTTGCACTCGGTGGATAACTCAGGATTGTGATGCCTGAGTCACATGTTTAGCTTCTTAAGAAATGCCTTCCTCACTGTCTGCACTGTTTATTGGGAAGTACATTGCAATGGTCACATAAATGAGACACAGGTAAAATCCTCATGGTTCAGGTGCTTGTTGACACTTGGCATTGCTGGAGTATTGTTCTTGTTTGCATTCATTCGTTGAAGTTAATCAGGTAGATGTGCAATGCTCTCCTAGCACAGTGCAAGTTTGTCTTTCCAATGACTAATAATGGCAACAAGTAACTTTTCATGTTCTTATGTGATGTTCATCTCTGTCTGTGACAAAAAAAAGTTACCTGAGAAATATTTAAATCATTCATTTAATAGAGATATTTTTTCATTAATTGCATTTTCATAATTCCTTAATAGTCCATATATAAATTTTTCATGATATGTATGTTTATATGAATATTTTTGTTCAACCTGTGGCTTGTCTTTCCATTTTTGTTACAGCGTGTTTTAAAAAATAATTTTAAATTTTAATAAAGTACAATGGATCATTTTTTTCTTTTTCACTTTTTTATTTTTATGTTTTATTCACTTTACATCCTGATCACAGACTCCTCACTCCTCTTTTACAAGCCCCACCTTTACCAATCCCTCCCGCCATTTTCTCTTAAAAAGGAAAAGAAATAAGATAGAAGGAAAGCATTGCATCATTTAACTGGTATTCTGTATAACACAAAAATATAACTCAAAAAAATTGGCCACTTGGCCCCATCCAAGCACCATATGGCCTGGACAATCAAAGCAAGCCTGAGATGATCCCCAGCCACCCAGAAACCCAAGGTTGCCACTAAGATAAGCAAGTAAGGGGGAGAGAGGTGAAGAAAGAGAAGCAGAGCAGTGTGTGTGCACTGTGAAGAGAAGCAGAACTGGAGATTTCACAGTAATGAGAAACAGCCTGATATGAGTAGCCAGCGATGCTACCTGAGTCCATGGGTATGTCCTGAGCCTGTGCTGCCACCAAGGGCCATGTCTTGCTCTCTGGCCCTGCAGCATTGGAGGTCTGTTACCCGTAAAGGCCATGTGGATACCCCTTGTCTGAGCCATGTTGATGTCTGAGGACTGTGAAGAGCTGGCCCCACTCCTCACTGGCTAGAGCAAGAGCATCACAAACACACACACACACACACACACACACACACACACACACACACACACACCTCATTTAGCCAGCACAATAGAATTGGTCCTGGTGTCATGGACACAGGTGAGCTAGCCCTGTCATTTGTCTGCCATGTGGTGGTGTGGGTGAGCGAAATATGTCCTACCCCCACTTTCCTATTTCTATCTGCAGCAGGCAGGAGAGCTGGTATAGACCCTCACAGGCTGCAGCACTCACCTGAGCAGCACAAAAGAGCTCTCCCTGGTGATGTGGTTACAGAGAGCAGGTCCTGAGGGCATGAGACTAGGAAAGCTGGCCCTGCTCCTCTATGATTTGCGGTGGCACCAAAAGGGGCTAGTCCTGCAGATCCAAAGCTGCAGGATCTTAATTACACAGGGCAACAGCAGACTATATGAGAGGAGTCTCAGTGAAGATCCAGTATTGATAGTGTAGCAGAAGCCAGATGCTTCCAACAAAACCAATGTCAAAAATTTTTTTAAATTAAAAAAAAAAAAAACAAAGAAAAAGACCGATGTCTCATTGCAATGAACATTTTCAAGTAAAGATGCTTGAACAAAAGGGTATACTGTGTGACAAACTATGGCATACTACAAGTTTCACTCATTACTCTTGTTTTTGTTTTGTTTTATTGTTTTGTTTTTTATTTTGTTGTTGTAAGTTTTTGATGGTGGTAGTAGCTTGATTTGGTTTGATTTGGGGTTTTGGTGATTTGGGGTGGAGTGTTGCAAGTGCAGAGGGTGGGGATGGGGAAATGAGTGGAATGGGGTTCATGATGTGAAATTCACAAAGAGTCAATAAAAAGATTTTTTTATGGAGAATTAAATTATAGGGAGCATTCATCTGTTAAACTTCCTTAAAATTTCTATTTCTCAATGTGGAGCCAAAATTTAAATTCCTTAATAATAAGAAGTGTTATTGCATACTATGATAGGAGCCCTCCACAGATTTCAGCTGCTGCCAACTTTCTAATTGCTCAGAAATTCCCGAGAGTTGGGTTGCCTAATATCGCACAGGACACCCAACTAAATTTAGTTTAGTTGATCTTTTGCTGCACTGGAAGTTCTAAAATATTCTTCTAAAAAATGTTCATTGTTTATCTAAACTTCAAGTTTAACCGAGTGCCCTCCATTTTTATTCATTAAATCTAGTAGCTGTGCTGAGGTTACTAGTATGATCTCTGAAGCCCAAATTTCTAAAACCTAGTCTCAGATAAACAGCTTGAGACCATGGAAAGTGATTTGACAAATTTGCATCTTAGCAAATAGTAGCTCAGCCTAAATTAACTGTGTGTGGAAAAGAATGACCTGCGGAGAAGATAAATGGACATACAATATACAGGCTAAGGATTGTCAAACATACTGTTTTTAAGACTAATTGAGATTTAGATAAACTGTCTACAGTCTTCGTGTATAATTCTCATTTTCATCACAAGACAGACTTCAACCTGAGGAGGTAAAGACAGCTAACCCTAAACGGCCAAGTGTAGAAACCAAACTGCATCAAGTCAGCCAGAAACTAACTGGATACTTCTCTACTTTAAAATGACATCTGAAACAGATACTACCTTAATGCTTGTAGCTGTTGGTGAGGCCTTAGTAGGGATTTTAGGAAATGCATTCATTGCACTGGTAAACTTCATAGGCTGGATGAAGAATAGGAAGATTGCCTCTATTGATTTAATCCTCTCAAGTCTGGCCATGTCCAGAATTTGTCTACAGAGTATAATCCTATTAGATTGTGTTATATTGGTGCAGTATCCAGACACCTACAACAGAGGTAAAGAAATGAGGACCATTGACTTCTTCTGGACATTTACCAACCATTTAAGTGTCTGGTTTGCCACATGCCTCAGCATTTTCTATTTCTTCAAGATAGCAAACTTCTTCCACCCTCTTTTCCTCTGGATAAAGTGGAGAATTGACAAGCTAATTCTCAGGACTCTACTGGCATGTGTGATTCTCTCCCTGTGTTTTAGCCTCCCAGTCACTGAAAATTTGAATGATGATTTCAGACGTTGTGTTAAGACAAAGGAGAGAATAAACTCTACTTTGAGATGCAAAGTAAATAAAGCTGGACATGCCTCTGTCAAGGTAAATCTCAACTTGGTCATGCTGTTCCCCTTTTCTGTGTCCCTGATCTCCTTTCTCCTCTTGATCCTCTCCCTATGGAGACACACCAGGCAGATGCATCTCAGTGTAACAGGGTACAAAGATCCCAGCACAACCGCTCATGTGAAAGCCATGAAAGCAGTAATTTCCTTCCTGGCCCTCTTTGTTGTCTACTGCCTAGCCTTTCTCATAGCCACCTCCAGCTACTTTATGCCAGAGAGTGAATTAGCTGTAATTTGGGGTGAGCTGATAGCTCTAATCTATCCTTCAAGCCATTCACTTATCCTGATACTGGGGAGCAGTAAACTAAAACAGGCATCTGTGAGGGTGCTCTTTAGAGTAAAGACTATGTTAAAGGGAAGAAAATATTAGCATCATGGGCATATCTGAAGAAAAACTATCACTTTATAAGAGAAAGGAAGACACGATCATTATCCTTCATTTTTACATAAATATTGATTTTATGTAGTGACATCCTCTTAGCAAACTTAAATTGAATCTTGAGAAATCTCATATACAACAACTTTGTATGTCTCTATCTCTATTTTTCTCTTCCTTTCAATACAAGTTGACATAAAAAATGATTTTCAGAACAAATTATAACAAATAGCTACAGAAGAAAGGATATTTTCATAGTTAGTTCTGAATCACTCCTCCAAATGCAAAGCTTCCTGACAAATTCAAAAGAACTGTAACAGCATCTCACTGTCGTTTGCATTCTTTGGAAAAGCAGGTGGTTTGTTCTTAGGGCCTGACTTAGAGTTTTCTTATTAGGTCATTGAATTATGTTCATGATTGGAGAAGAGTCAAGTACCAAGTGACAATTTTTATTGTGAAGACAGGTGTTCATCATGTGATTTTGGCTGGCCTGGAATTTGTTATGTAGACTAATCTGTCATCAAACAAACAAAGATCTGCCTGCCCCACCTGCCACTTCTAGGATTCAAGGCATGTACCACCACAGCTTGCTCAAGTGACAATTCTTAACAAATGTTTTAGAAATAAATAGTATGCTAGAAATAAACACTGAGTGCAAGTGCCGTTTAGGTATAAATTATGATTAAATGTTATAGTTAGTTATAAAATTATTTAAGATTATAGATCAATGATGGAAAATATTCTATAATAAGTTTTATAAAGAAACTTTCTGGAAAAAAATCTATTGGTTACATATTGAAACAAATCTCTCCAAAAGAACACCTAGAAATTTGCTCTGGACATCTAGACCGTATCAAACAGTGATTATGAAAAAATATCATGACAGGATATAGCCTTTACTATTGAAGACAGGGTCATCTATATTAAACGTGAGTATGTACCTAAAAGACTAAATTAGTATCCCACAAAGATAATTGAACTATCATGTTTATTGCAACACTATTCATAATAGCTAAAATATGGCACAAAAGTAGATATTCATCAATAGATGAATCAATAAAGAAAATGTACATACACAAGATGAAATTGTATTCAGACATAAAGAAGAATGCAGTCATGTCATTAGCAACAACATAAACAGAATTGAAGGTCATTGTAATAATTGAAATAAGCCAGACATGGAAAAAACAAAACCTGTGTAATTTTTCTGAAGTAGAGAATATAGACATGGATGGATGGATGGATGGATGGATGGATGGATGGATGGATGGATGGATACTGTTATAATATAAAAATAAAAAATGGGATTTGGGGAGGATGAAGGAGCCTAAAGGATGGAAGAGATATAAGAAAGCATAATGGTGGTAAAAGGAAAGACAAATATTACATATACTCTCATACATAGAACCTAGATTTAAAACTCTATGTGCCTGTGGCGGGGGGCGGGGGGCTTCATAAAAGCAGGAATGGAACTGCTTAGAGAAAGAAAAGGACAATCAGGTAAAGGAGCAAAAGAGGAGGGCAATGGCAAGGAGTAATGATATGAGCAAAGTACCATGATTAAACATGTGGCAATGTCATATAGAAACCCATAATTTTGAGTGCCTACCAAAACTGGATAATAATTTTTAAAATGTAACTATTAAAAGGAAAGAAAAGAAAATGCAACCCCAGTAAGGGAGGAATGGAAACAATGAGAGGAAATGAAAATAGGTGAAAAGTGAAGCAAACAAAAAGAAGTGGAGTAAGTGTGGCCAGGGATGAAAGATCTCAGCTATAGAGATCCCAGAATGGTAATACAAATCTCTGAGTGCAGCACTTAACAAGACTGATAGATGTGAGAGGGGTCCAGTTCACAACAAGTCTGGGCTTATTACAAAAGATAAGAGAGATCAAGAGAAGTATGGAGAAGGGTTTGGAGGGAAGAGAGAAAAGAGGGAAATGATGTAATGATAGTACAATTCAAATGTTATTTTTTTTTTTTAAAAAGCAATGGTGGGATTGCAAGCTTGAAAAAGTACTCTGGAAGTCAGTCTGGTAGTTCCTCAGAAAATTGGACATAGTACTACAGAAGTATCCAGCAATACCTCTCCTGGGCATATACCCAGAAGATGTTCCAACTGGTAATAAGAGCACATGCTCCACTATGTTCATAGCAGCCTTATTTATAATAGCCAGAAGCTGGAAAGAACCCAGATGTCCCTCAACAGAGGAATGGATACAGAAAATGTGGTACATTTACACAATGGAGTACTACTCTGCTATTAAAAACAATGAATTTAAGCCGGGCGTGGTGGCACACGCCTTTAATCCCAGCACTTGGGAGGCAGAGGAAGGCGGATTTCTGAGTTCGAGGCCACCCTGATCTACAAAGTGAGTTCCAGGACAGCCAGGGCTATACAGAGAAACCTTGTCTTGAAAAACCAAAAAACAAAACAAAACAAAACAAAAAAAAAAAAAAAAATGAATTTGTGAAATTCTTGGGCAAATGGATGTATCTGGAGGATATCATCCTTAATATGGTAACCAATCACAAAAGAAGTCATTAGATATGCACTCACTGATAAGTGAATATAGGCCCAGAAACTTAGAATACCCAAGATACAATTCACAAAACATAAGAAAATCAAGAAGGAAGACCAGTGTGTGGATACTTCATTCCTCCTTAAAATAGGGGACAAAATAACCATGAAAGGAGTTACAGAGACAAAGTGTGGAGCTAAGACAAAAGGATGGACTATCCAGAGACTACCCCACTGGGGGATCCATCCCATAATCATTCATCAAACTCAAACACTATTGCATAGGACAGCAAGAGTTTGTTGAAGGGACCCTGATATAGCTGTCTCGAACGACGCTATGCCAGTGCCTGGCAAATACAGCAGTGGATGCTCACAGTTATCTAAAGGATGGAACACAGAGCCCCCAGTGGAGGAGCTAGAGAAAGTACCCCAGGAGCTGAAGGGCTCAGCAACCCTATAGGTGGAACAACAATATGAACTTACCAGTATCCCCTGAGCTCGTGTTTCTAGCTGCATATGTACCATAAGATGGCCTAATCGGCCATCATTGGAAGGAGAAACCCTTGGTCTTGCAAAGATTATATGCCCCAATACAGTGGAATACCAGGGCCAAGAAGCAGGAGTGGGTGGGTTGGAGAACAGGGTAGGGGAAGGATATATAGGACTTTTGGGATAGCATTTGTAATGTAAATGAAGAAAATAAATAATAAAAAAGAAAAATAAAATAAGGCCTTCTAGTCGGCCAGCTACGGGTCATCTTGGGCAAGAACTTGGCAGATGATCCCCTGGTCCCCAGAGGACTCTCCACACAATCTTAGGAACACTGGTTAGTGGAACGCAACATCAGTTCCAAACCAATTTTGATGGGCCTGTGACAGCAGGAACAAGAACACTGGAGCCCTGCTTGACCAGCGGCTCAGGTTCCTTCTCATGGGTGCTGGTATAGCTTGGATTCAAACACACCAGAAAAGCCCACGGTCCCCAGAGGAAACATCACTTCCAGGCACTGTAACATGCCCAGGATCTTAGGATATCAGGATCCCAGGATAAAAGGAGCTTGGTAGCACCAGAATCTCAGGGTCTCAGAGGAAACATAACTGCCAAGAACTCTGACACACCCAGAATTTCAGGTTCAAAGGAACCCAGAATCACAAGATCACAGAGAAAGCTGGACTCTGAGGAGTCCTGAATAAACTGGGATTATAAGAAGGACAGGCTCCAATCATATATATTGAGGACAGCAAGCACTGGACCCAATCACAAAAGAACTAACACTATATGCACTCACAGGTAAGTGGATATTAGTCCAGAATATTAGAATACCCAAGATACAAATAGCAAAACACATGAAACTCAAGAGGATGGTAGACCAAAGTGTGCATACTTCGTTCCTTCCTAGAATGGGGAGCAAAATATCTATGGAAGGAGTTACAGAGACAAAGTTCAGAGCAGAGCCTGAGGAACGATTATCTAGACACTGCTCCATTTCGAAATCCATCCCATAAACTACCAAACCCAGACACCATTAAATATGCCAGCAGTATTTTGCTGACAGGACCCTGATATGGCTGTCTCTTTTGATGCTATGCTAGTGCCTGGCAAATACAGAAGTGGATGCTCAGAGTCATCTTTTAGATGGAACACAGGGCCCCCAAGGAAGGAGCCAGAGAATGTACCCAAAAAGTTGAAGGGGTCTACAACCCTATAGGAACAACAATATGAACTAACCAATACCCCCCAGAGCTGTATTTCTAGTTGCATATGTAGCAGAGAATGGCCTAGTCGGCCATCAGTGGGAGGAGAGGCACTTGGTCTTTGGAAGATTATATGCCCCAGAACAAGGGAATGACAGGTCCAGGGAGCAGGAGTGAGTGGGTTTGGGGGCAGGGCTAGGGAGGATATAGGGGACTTTTGGGATAGCATTTGAAATGTAAATGAAGAAAATATCTAAGAAAAGAATTTGAAAAAAAGAAATATTGTCATTGAAACCTGATATGGAAGTTTCTTCTTGAACTAAGAAATTTTGTATATTGATAATTTGGTCACTGATTACAAGAATATTATTCTTTGCCCTTAAACACATGTTCAGCCACTATCAAATTCCTAACATTTCCAGGGTACAGATCATGATGGAGAACCATAATCCCAGAAGAAAGACAGGAGTCAAGGTATTTATGCTGCTGGTTTTATTGATGCTTTGAACTTGAGGAAAGGCAAAGCCCACGGGTTTACTCCTGAAAGACATCTTGAACATTATCTGAAATAAAGAGAAGGATTTTAGAAGTCAAATAGTCCTAAACATGTGTCTGATACTTTCAACACCCAGTAGTCTCATTAAAATACATTATGTTGCTGGACATGGTGACCCATGCCTAATTCCACTCAGAATAGTGAGTGAGGAAGATCACTGAATGTGAGGCAAACTTGGACTGCATGGTGAATTTTAGGCCAGGCTGGGCTTCAAAGTGAAGCCCTGTCTCAATAAAAAGAAAGAAGAAAGAAAGGAAAAAAGAAAAAGTGAGGAATGAAGAGAGAAAAATATTAAACAAGAGAAAAAGAAAGTAGAAGAGAGAAGAGGAGAGGAGAGAAGTTAGGAGGAGTGGAGAAAAAAAGAAAAGGAAGGGGAGATGATAAAAGAGAAAAAACTTAGAAACATATCAAAGTAATTTGATAATGAGAGAAATTCAGATGGGGTTGAGGAAACACTTGCTGTTGTGAGAAGGAAGAGGGGCTTTCTATATTTAGATGTGAAGTTGTAAGAATGGCCAGAACAGAGCTGGGAAGAAGTGTTGTGGAAAAAGAGAAAATGGAAGACTCAGAGAAATGAGAAAAACTGGGAAATTGGAAAAGAAGTTTACTAAATGATAGAATTTAGTTTGCCCTGAGGGAATCACTGGAGACCATCTTTAGTTGTTTTGTTTTATATTGTTTTGTTTTATATTGTTTTGTTTTGATTTGATTTGTTTTGTTTTTTTGTCATTAGGACTCCTGTTGTACTGACCCTGCCAGCTCTGGCCATTTTTTCCACTCTTTTTTTTCTGGCCACCTTTTTCTTTCTTGCTTTGCTGACCACCTTTTCTTTTCTCTTTGTTCTGGCCACTTTTTTCTTTCTGTTCTTGCTGGCCACCTTTTCCTTCCTTGCCTCTCCGGCTATTTTTTCCATTCTGGCCTTTTAGTTGACTGCTACCACGGCCTCCCTGGCCACCTCCTGCTCGTTCATTTCCACTCTGGAGATCCTGGCCTTCCAAGTTGTCATCATCAAAGCTTCGTCTACCACGTTGGTTTTTCTTCCCATTACTGAATTTGCTGGCTGCCTTATTACCAAGCTGACTTAGTTGATCTTGAAAATGGTTCTTCATTTCATTTAGTCCTTTGTGTATATCACCATCTTTGGGGAGAGAGAACACACATCCAGAAAATCAAAAACAGAAAGATCTTCATAGGCATGTCAAGTTAAACATACAATTTTTCACTGAGTTAATTTAGTGAGAAATTATTTTACTGTGGTAGATGCTAATAAATAGTGACGATGTCCAATATCTACAAGAATCGTTACAAAGGGACCTTGCTTGAGTGTGTATAATTACCATTTTGTTTCCCTGTCCCAAATTTATTCTCCCCTATCTTTTGATATTTTTGATGCTGCTATTTTTATACTGCACCATCAATCCAGAACATGAACTTGGCATGATACATAAGAAAGTGCCTGTGTTCTTTTGTATTTCTCAGTAGCTAAGAGAAATAATAATATAAAAATGTTCTTTTAAAGATTATGTTACACAACCTGTCTGTTGATTAAAGGATGGGAATAAAATCAATTTGCCATGAGTAATATCTTTCACACCATGATACTAATTCACATTGTCATCTCCTCATACTTACATCACTTATATGGCATTTTGAACCTTCTAAGACAAATGAATGTATATATAGACTAAAAAGCAAGCATAGATTTAGCTGTGGATTATACCATCTTTTGTATGAGGTCTTTCCTTTCTTCCTGTACTCTGATATCTATAATTCTCTATGCCTAGTTCTTTAGCATTGAATGTTTATGCACAAACTTCACAATCTGTTAGATTCTGGGTAACTCAAGTATACTAACCATGAACCATTTAGCTGTTGCAAAGGTAAATAATCATAACATTTCTTTCAGAAAACACGAAATAGATGTGTCATCACAAGGACAACCGAAGAAAGAAGGGGGGGAAAGAACTGTTTATTCATCTCTCTCATTTTGATGTTGTTATTGTTTTTGTTTTGTCTCTTTTGATTTTTGAACCTTTTTACAATGCGGAGCTAATAACTAAATAGTAGAATAGTGGGCGGAGGAAATTATTAAAGCTTAGATATGAGGTTTTGTCAATTTAATAAATTAGAGGTACTTTATACTACATCAGTAGTCCAGAAATTGATAGGCATCATTCAGAATAACTCCAAATAACTTAATTGAAGCTGAAATATCTCACGTTTTTGGATGGAGTCTCCTGTTTCATGGACATCTGTGAAGAAAAAAATGACACGCATGCAAAAAGAAGTTTAAAATGGCACTACAAAGTAAGTGGAACAATCATTAACAATACAAGAAACATGCTGAAGACAAATAGCTATATGGCTTTCAAAGGCTTTGTTTGCTGACATGGATTGAACCTACAGTCTAATGCACAATAGACAAGTGCTCTGCTACTGGCCCAAATGTCCTTTACCTCTTAGTTGCTAAATTGTTTGGACTAAACTTGAACTAACTCTATATCCTATTCATGCATTACAAAGAGGCAAGTACCATCTGCCTCTATCTTCTAAGGAATAAAAAGTTGTTCATTAATTTCTTCTATTTGATTCTCCCATGTCTATAGTGGAATATTTAATGATTGGACTATAATATTTAAGCAAACTACATATGCATTCACTATTCCAATGAAGTATATGTTGTTCTAACTGGTATTATGGCAACTTAACACAGCTAAAGTCATCTGAGAGAAATAAACATCAATTGAAAAACATGCCTTCATAGGTCCTGCTATAGGCAGAGAATACCACAGGGCATTTACTTAATTAGTGATTGATTGGGAATGGTTCAGCCAATGGTGGACAGTGTATTCTTGAACATCTGGTCATAGGGTATATAAGAAAGCAGACTGAGAAGGCCTTAAAGAGCAAGCCAATAAGCCATGCTCCTTCTCAGCCTCAGGATTACTACCTATGCTTGGGTTCTTGCCCTGCTTGATTTCCTGCCTTGACTTCCCTCTTTAATGAATGGTTACCTGGAAGCATAAGTGAAATAAACACTCTCCTCTCCACAAGAGACTTTTATTACTCCTTTGGTAATTTTGGTCTGTGGTACTATTTAGAGAAAAATGTTTACAAATGAATGGTGTACATGTATTCTGCTAATAGCCAGACACTATCTCACTGAAACAAGAGACATGATATGAAAGGCTGGAATGTGTTTAATATCATGACTGAAGACTATGAAAACACTGGGAGTTTTTGCTCTTTTCCTTCTTGAAACTTACTAAACACAATTTTTAGAACTTCTAAATGATAAAAAAGTAAGCAAAAACTAAACTGTGATAAGTCCTGAAAGAAAATGGAGCATAGCCTTAAATGGAGACTGACCTTCCTCTTGAAGAGAACTTCCGCTATCTAGGATTTTAAAAGAGAAATATAATAAATTTAATATTTGATTCAATATATTACAACTATGCACTTGTATGACTCACAAGAAGCTATGAAAAGACCGAAGAGACTGCTAAGAATATTAAGATATATATTATACTCAGTACACATGTATATGTATTTCCAATACATTGAACCATCATTTCCCAAAGTAGAAGCCTAGTCTCCCTTATGGACTGAAAATGAATAAAGAAGTCGAGCAATCAGTTGAATTTCTTTCTTCATGCTGTACCACCATGCTTGATGATGTGACTCATTTAATAGATACAACTTGAGCATCAAACCATCCATGGCCCTGAAACTCATGGTTTGCACTAACATGATGTTACTACCCATATAGATTTTTTCCCCAGAAGACAAGCTTTCCAAACCATGATTGCTTACTTCAGGGAGTTATTCGAAACCTCTTTAATCAAATACAAGTCTTTTCAACTCTCTAATGCCATAATTGTTTGTTCTCTATTATGCCTTTCATAGCCATCCATAGCCTCCATCATATCTTGATTTATATATTCCACCCATTTTTAATGAAGAAATCATTCCAGTAACCACACAACCAGAGCTTCCTTTTTGAATATTCCAATTTTTCCTCTTGCTTTTCCCCAATGCATTAAGGAGAGATGTAACTTTCTTTAATCACATTAACAAGAAATTCATTCTTGTTCAACAACATATAGTTTTGAGTATCATGAGATATTCAAATTTTGCTAAAAATTCTACAATGTATTTTCATTCAGAAATTGCTCAGATTTTGGTAAATAAATATTCTAACTGGAACTCTGTAATTCATTAAACTATAATGCTCTGCATAGAAAGAAAATGCCATTGCAAATCTGTAGAAGAACCAATAAATGAAATTTTTATTAAACATGAAAATGTATAAAAATTCTCAAAAATTCTAAATGTTCAAGTTTTTGTTGGCAAGAAAACAAAATATCCAGGTGAATTATAACATTTCCACCCTATTCATACACAGTGTAGATGTGGAAAATATATGGATGTTCAAATAGCAAATGTTATGCTCTGAAGATGCTATCTTAGAACATACTCATACATTTTCAGACACATATTTTTCTCATCAATAAAACATGATACAAGTCAGACAGTGGTGGTGCAAGCCTTTAATCCAAGCATTGGGAGGCAGTGGCAGGCATATTTCTGAGATCAAGGCCAGCCTGGTCTACAGAGTGAGTTCCAGGACAGCCAGGGCTATACAGATAAACCCTGTCTCAAAAAAACAAAAGAATGACAGGAAAAAATATAGCCTACCCTTTGATTGGCCAACTCTCTGGATATTGATTTCTTAAAAGAAGTAACCCAACTCTATCCTTTTCCCCTCTTACCTTGATTGACCCTTTGAGCTGAGGTCAGGGCCAGCAAAGCTATAGAGATTAGGATGAGAAGAATTCTGGAGTCAGCCATGGTCTCTCTCTCTCTCTCTCTCTCTCTCTCTCTCTCTCTCTCCCTTGGTGCTAGAAGAACTTCAGGCACAGCCTTTATAAGACCCAGGGAAACAATGTCACCTTGAAGACCATGGGATAGGCACTTCTACCCATATCTAATTTGTTACTTGAACCTCAGCCAGACAAGGTGAATTAAAGAACAGGATGTGTTCTTCAAAGGGAACAAAGAATTTCTACAAGTTCTTTGAAACAATGGCTTATTTTCCTCATTTATTCATTCTAAGTATTACTAATTGTCTTCTACTTTTAATATTCCACTTATACCTGTGCTTCTCTGTTTTCTTACAGGGTCAAACACTGTTCTAACTTTCTACTCATTGACTTCAGACACTTTCCTATAGAATGAGCGAACAGAATAACAAGGAAAACAGACTTTAAAAAAAAATCATAGGAAAAAAACATAAGTCAAGGAAATCTAGGATAAGTTATACAACTTGGAAAAAGATCAAGAATAGTTGCCAATAAAAGAACAAGCCGAATATTTTAATATTTCAAAGACAATAACTACTCAGAATTGAGATCATGAATTGAATGCACTATCAGATCTTAACACAAACTAATCAGAATAATAGCTAGGTTGGAATCGAATATCCTGTAAGGGTGTCTGAGTAAACTAAAGGTGTTCAGCTTGGAAAGGACTTTCAATTAGTTACACCTGTCACTCCATAATATCAAACAAAGAGCCATCTTGTTTGAGTCCTTTTGGAAGGTGCAGCTATCAACTAAGGAAAAGAGGACATTTTGTTGGTAATATAAAAATAATTCCATAATATAAAATTATTTTACATTATTTTAATTCTTTTTAAAATTATCTTAATATTTTAAATTACTTAGAATACTATAAATATGTTCAGTAAAATTGGTAACACTTCAAATAATGAATTTGGATTTTCCATTAAAATTTCCTATGAATCAGTTACATCCACAGGTACAACTGATAGGTATCTTTATTGTTTATCGGGAAATAATATCTTTCTTTCCTCTCTGGGAAATGTGATTTCTCCTTGACTTTTTCTTCTAAGAAAAATATCACAGCTTCTCCACATACACTTGAATAAAATATTTTAATCTTGCTTCTTTTTCAGGATATTTCATCGTTTTTTTTTTTCACTTTTCCAAACTTAATTTTTACATCTAAGCTTCCTTCTTTTGTTTTAATGTTCCATATAAAACATTCAATAGATAGAATAATAAATAGACTACTTGATATGTAGGCAGGTAAGGGATAGATATAATAGAGATGAACAGATAGATGACGGACATATAGATGATAGGTACATAGGTAGATCAGAAAAAGAGGACAGAGAGAGTGAGAGGTAGATACTAGGGTGATAAGTATATAGATAACTAAATATATTAGAATATATATGATATACTTAATGTGCACTAGGATTTGTTCTAAGTATTTTTCCTGTGAGGGAATAAATCACTTGCTCTTCATAGACTTTAACTTTTTAAATATTTAACATATTTAGTATGTTTATTAAAATTTAATCTTTTTTCTTTTCTTATTAGATGTTTTCTTTATTTACATTTCAAATGATATCCTGAAAGTTCCCTATACCCTCCCCCCGCCCTGCTCCCCTACCTGCCCACTCCCACTTCTTGTCCCTGGCATTCCCCTGTACTGGGGCATATAAAGTCTGTAAGACCAAGGGGCCTCTCTTCCCAGTGATGGCCGACTACTCCATCTTCTGCTACATATGTATCTAGAGACACCAGCTCTGGGGGTACTGGTTAGTTCATATTGTTGTTCCACCTAATCTTATATGTAAAGAAACGTGGTTTACATTTGCATTTACTCTTCAAAATGTGGTTCTCAGGACTGGTAGGATACCTCAGGAATTAAGGGCACCTTAGACCTAGTGGTTAAGAGCTGGTTGATATGGGTACTGAGAACTATACTCATGTCTTCTGGAAGAGCAGAAATCACACTTACACTCTTGAGCCATTTCTTTCTAATAGCAAAACTAATTCCTATTCCATCTATGTCCAGTAGGACATCTTCCTGATAAACAAAAATAGTTAGTTAAAATGATGATATTGAAAATGTAGCAAAATGATTCCTCGTCAGCGTTCAAACTTTTACCCTGTTGATGCTAATTGTTTTCATCATTTTGGTTCTCTATAGCAATTATTTCTGCACCTGGCTGATTGTCAAGAATAAGGTAAAACTTCATTCCAGCTGCTTTCAGTGACTAAGTGTTACAAAAGTAGGATTTGGAGACATAGCCTCTTGTTTCATAGGGCCAGTCACTAGACTACCCTTTCTGTGTTAGATATAGAAAAGACATGAGCTGTTATGAAAAAAGTCACCCACTGGCCAGGGTTTGTCCTTGATTTCATAATTCTGGAATTATGATTTCAAAATGTTTTATAGAGCTTAGAGAACCTTCTATGAAGGAAGAGGGACAAGATTAGATGTTTATTCTCAGAGATATGCTTTAGGGAATCATAACAGGGAAGATGAGCCTTCTCTCTCTGCAACACAATGGCAGAAAAAAAAAAGCAAAACAGAACAAAGTGACAGAGAAGACCAGTAATTAGACTGAGGTCTACAATCTCAATGCTAGGGTGGCAGAGACAGGGGGATTGGAAGCCAAAGGCCAACTTGGGCTACCTCATAAGACCCTGTCTCAGAAAACAAGCAGAATGAAAGAGACAAGAGAAAAATTGAAATGATGATAGAAGAGGAAAGGAGAGGAGAGGAGAGGAGAGGAGAGGAGAGGAGAGGAGAAAAAAGAGCAAACAATTCTGCAACAGGAAGTGAGAATGATAGTGAAGACAGGAGTCTACAGAGACCCCTGTGGAAGGCACATTTAAGTCTACATTTTGTATTTAGTTATGAACTTCAACTAAGAAGTAGCTGCTTGAGATTTGTAGACATTGACCTATCTTTATTAAGTTTTGGGGAGGTGAATAATCTTTCCTTACAGATCTATTCTGGTTAACATCAAGAACCTGGGAACATGTTGCTTACTCTTTATACCCCTTGATAATAAACCTTATACCTGTTCAAAAAAAAAACTGCTGTTTAAGTAATCGAACTATAAATATAACAGAACATAATTAAGTCATTAAAATTGTATCTTGGGTATTCTAAGTTTCTGGGCTAATATCCACTTATCAATGAGTTCATATTATGGGAGTTCTTTTGTGATTGGGTTACCTCACTCAGCATGATACCCTCCAGATCCATCAATTTGTCTAGGAATTTCATGAATTCATTGTTTTTAATAGCTGATTAGTACTACATTGTGTAAATGCACCACATTTTCTGTATCCATAACTCTCCTGAGGGACATCTGGGTTCTTTCCAGCTTCTGGCTGTTATAAACTATGAACATAGTAGAGCATGTTTCCTTACCAAAAGTTGGAACATCTTCTGGGTATATGCCCAGGAGAGGTATTGTGGTATCCTCCAGTAATACTATGTCCAATATTCTGAGGAACCTACAGACTGATTTCCAGAGTGGTTGTGCAAGGTTGCAATCCCACCAACAATGGAGGAGTGTTCCTCTTTTTCCACATCATCGCCAGCATCTTCTGTCCCCTGAATTTTTGATCTTAGCTATTCTGACTGGTGTGAGGTGGGATTCCACATCATATCCAAGATACAATTTGCAAAACACATGAAACTCAAGAAGAACAAAGACCAAAATGTGGACACTTCGCCCCTTCTTAGAATTGGGAACAAAACACCCATGGAAGGAGGTGCAGAGAAAAAGTTTGGAGCTGAGACGAAAGGATGAACCATCCAGAGACTTCTGCAGCAGGGGATCTATCCCATAATCAGCCACCAAATGCAAACACTACTGCATATGCCAGCAAGATTTTGTGGAAAGGTCCCTGATCTACCTGTCTCACATGAGGCTATGCCTGTGCCTGGCAAATATAGAAGTGGATGCTCACAATAAGCTATTGGATGGAACACAGGGTTCCCAATGGAGGAGCTAGAGAAAGTACCACAGGAGCTGAAGGGATCTGCAACCCTATAGGTGGAACAACAATATGAACTAACCAGTACCCCCATAGCTCCTGTCTCTAGCTGCATATGTAGTAGAAGATGGCCTAGTTGGCCATCATTGGGAAGAGAGGTCATGCAAACTTTATATGCCCCAGTACAGGGTTACACCAGGGCCAAGACATGGGATTGGGTGGGTAGGGGAGTGGGGGGAGAGGGTATGATGGACTTTCAGGATAGTATTTGAAATGTAAATGAAGAAAATACCTAATAAAAATTTGGAGAAAAATGTTAAGTCATCAAAAATAATTCGTTCCATCATGAATGTGAAATATATCCAAACTAACTTGAGATGAAAAACAACAATCTTTCTGTCTAGTCACCTACTTATTTATCTGTTTATGTCCAGTGAGTTTCTTTCATTGTATTTTTATGAGTATATTTATTCTCTGCATGTGTGTATGTGTACATATATCAGACACTGGTGTCAGAAAATATGTGAAATTATAGACAAATTATTAATTGGTTTCTTTTTTGTAATGAGATTATGGTGGTCAGTTAGACTTTTTTTTCTTTTTATCCTTATCTGTTAATTAAATACTTATGAAGATAATTTCTTACATTTAAAAAATGTGTTCATATAAATGAAGACCCATGTTGGCAAATTCTTACCTAACACACTGAGTACCATATTATAATGTTCTTCATCCTAAACTTCTTCCTTTATCATTTGCTTCTTCCAGCGTATACATTGGCCTTTAGCCATGACCTGCTCCAGTCCACAATGGCACATTACTTTCCATTACCCAATAATTAATGTCTCTCAATCCTTAACGCTATTTTTCCTATGAGGTTATGTACGTCACTATAATTCCTTAATTATAGACCTTCTTTCCAAATATTGTGCTTTCATTAACAATTGTTTTGAATTAATGGAAGTTGTGGGCGTAGTACAGTGTTTCTCTGCCCAACATTGAGAATGATAATATTTTGTGATTAACTCTTCATGATCCTTGTTTACATGCACAAAATATTGTATCTTTAGGGTTATATAATCTTTAACTTACTCTGAAAACCGTGCAAATCAGGTTAATGTTTTAAGTAAATAAACAAAGGTATAGATTATATTTGTCTGGGAAGTTTTAGAGATGATATTTTACTTGGTCCATTTTTATGTATTTTATTTTGTTTTAGGCATATGGGTGTTTTACTAGCATGTGTGTCTGTGCAGCACATTCATGTAACACCATTGGTGGCCTGAAGTTCTCACTGGAGCTTTGGTTGCATTGGATCCCCCTGGAACTGGAGTTACAAATGGTTAGCCACCATATGGGTGCTGGGGACTGAGGCTTGTTCATTTATCTTTGTTCTATTATGTTAACTAACAATTTTTGATCATTGTTCTTGGAACACAGAACATAGAAAGAAAGGGGTATATTTTCCTTGGGTTTTAAATCTGCTTTTGAGTCATTAATTGTTTCTACATTTTGAGATTGTTAAAATATTTTATAAGAAATACCAATTCTCCGTGCAAAGGGCAAGTGTCACTATAACCATGTAAAGCTAAGTAGCAGTTCATACATGCATAGGTGATGAGAAATATAGTGCAGTAGAAATCAGAGCCAATGGGAGGCAGTTGAAAGCAGAAGAAAAGATACATCTGGGTCTCAAACAAATGCTCATGTCATGTGAGCTGCCCCCTTAGGTTTCTAAGAATTTTTGAAAGACATACTATTTCCAAATTCTATTTCTTTTTTTTTCAACATTTATTAGATATTTTCTTCATTTACATTTCAAGTGTTGTCCAGAAAGTTCCCTGTATCCTCCCCCTCCCGGCCCTGCTCCCCTACCCACCCGCTCCCACCCCTTGGCCCCGGCGTTCCCCTGTATTGGGGCATATAAAGTCTGCATAACCAAGGGGCCTCTCTTCCCACTGATGGCCAACTAGGCCACCCTCTTCTATATATGCAGCTAGAGACATGAGCTCAGGGGTACTAGTTAGTTCATGTTATTCTTCCACCTAT
>LR752281.1:0-43679 GCA_902729485.2 Mus minutoides | reverse complement strand
CGAGACAGCTATATCCGGGCCCTTTCAGCACCATCTTGCTGATGAAAGGATGGACTATCCAGAGATTACACCACTCAGGAATCCATCTCATAATCAGTCACCAAACTCAGGCACTATTGCATAGGACAGCAAGAGTTTGTTGAAGGGACCCTGATATAGCTGTCTTGAATGAGGCTATGCCAGTGCCTGGCAAATACAGAAGTGGATGCTCACAGACATCTATAGAATGGAACACAGGGCTCCCATTAGAGAAGTTAGAGAAAGTACCCCAGGAGCTGAAGGGCTCAGCAACCCTATAGGTGGAACAACAAAATGAACTAACCAGAATGCCCAGAGCTCGTGTCTCTAGCTGCATATGTAGGCAGAAGATGACCTAGTCGGCCATCATTGGGAAGAGAAGCCCCTTGGTATTGCAAACTTTATATGCCCCAGTACAGGGTAATGCCAGGGCCAAGAAGTGGAAGTGGGTGGGTAGGGGATCAGGGCGGGGGAGGGTAGAGGGAACTTTTGAGATAGCATTTGAATTGTAAATTAAGAAAATATCTAATAAAAAAGGGGGAAAAGTCAAAGAAAGAAAACAAAACAAAACAAAAATAAACAAACAAAAGCAAAACAAACAAACAAACAAGCAAAAAAGCAATGGGACAGGAAAACAACCTAACAAGTAAAGTTGCTTGGTTCACAAGCCCAGCAATCTGAGTCCATCCTTGCCAGAATGAAATTAGCCTTACTCAGGAAAGCTTACTTTCTCGGTGTATTCATTGTTAAAAATCATGTGAAGATGAAAGAGAGAGAGAGAGAGAGAGACAGAGAGAGAGAGAGAGAGACAGAGAGAGAGAGAGAGAGAGGAAGAAGAAGAAGAAGAAGAAGAACAAGAACAAGAACAAGAACAAGAACAAGAACAAGAAGAACAAGAAAGAAAGAAAGAAAGAAAGAAAGAAAGAAAGAAAGAAAGAAAGAAAGAAAGAAAGAAAGAAAGAAAGAAAGAGAGGAAGAAAGAGAGAGAGGAAGAAAGAAAGAAAGAAAGAAAGAAAGAAAGAAAGAAAGAAAGAAAGAAAGAAAGAAAGAAAGGAAGGAAGGAAGGAAGGAAGGAAGGAAGGAAGGAAGGAAGGAAATTTAAATGGTAGATGTGTGTAGTGTAATTTCCCCTTAATTAATTGATCAGATAATAAAGATGACAAGCAAATCACTGGGCAAAAAGGAAGACAAGGTCTGAGAGTGGAAGAGGGGACACGGGAGGGGAAAAAATGGCCCTTTTTACAGCAAAGTGGGGAGTGAGAGGAAATGAGATGTACACCAGGAACTGTTAGACCTGGCAGAAGCTTCTGCCACCTAAAGATTTCCAACATAGAATAGTTGTTGAGTTTAGGACCATAGGTTCCCTGCCCAGCGGTTTTGTTATCTGTTGATTTTAAATTAAGATTGTCTGGTGTTTTCCATTTTCGGCAACTCAGGTCGACTGGAGGGAAGCAACCTAGCCGGGGCTGAATTCTGCCTGCTTTGGAACAGGAAGATTGGGCAGCTGGCCACAGGGACTGAGAGATTGAACATGGAGCTCTGGAGAGGCAAAGCCAGTGTTTGAGGGAGAGGGTTTGGCAAGGAAAAAACATTTGGTCTCAGTCTTGGGCTATGCACCGGGCTAGGAAGCAGACCTAGACAGCCAATGCCAGTGCTTAGCCAGATTGCCACGTTGGTTTTGTTTTGTTTGTTTGTTTGTTTGTTTGTTGTTTGTTGTGTTTTTAACTACACACTGCGAATTTGCACAGCTGCTTCTAATGTAGTAATGAGAACAGTTTTCAGTCTTTCTTTATGAGAACTCAGTGAATGGACCACCAAAAGTACAGCTAAATTTCTTTCTGGTTCTGTTCTTTGCATGCTCAGGAGATAGTCATTCATACCTTAACTACCTTCTATGATTAATCAGAGAAAACACTATGAAAGACAAATAATAATTAAATAGATGTAGTTACAAACTACAATTACACAACTGAAAGTTGCTTAAATGAGGAATCCTTTTATACTGAATCAGGATAAATCTATACCTAGAAAGTAAAATTTGAAATGATTGTCAACTTGATTAGGCATGAAGTCAACTCTTTGGCATGCCTCTGACAGGACTGAGAGGGTATTTCCTAGAGTTTGGTGAGAAGGAAAGACTCTTCCCCAGAGTGAGCAACACCTCTGCTGGCAGCCAGAATAAAGAGATCTGAGTGAATGGTGGGGATGGCTTTGCATACTCATCTTTACTATTTGCTAGTGAGTCACATCCCTGCTGCTACTTCTCCTGAAACCCTTTCCTGATGTTGGGACCTAGACATTTTTTACCCATTCTTTCAATGTTAGATTTAAGAAGAGCATATTTTCAGATATCCTGCAGGTCTTTGGTGCTAAATTGGCACTGCTGAAGTATCTATTCTCATAGAATAAGAAGGTACTGGGCCTTCTTCCTCACAGTGTGCCAGCAATATGTGGTTGTATGACCCAGTCTTCATCAAATAAATCACACCAATAAATCATCTTTGTTCTATATATGCATTCTACCAGTTCTATCCCTCTAACTCTGACTAACACAGGCTGTGGTACCAGAAATGGGGTCGCTTCTGGGATAAACCTGTCCATGTGGTTCTTATGTTTTTTGAACTAGTTTGCAGAAGGAATGTGGAAGAATTTGAAACTACTATCTTAAAAAGCACTCAAATAGTATAAGTATTGCTTAAAGAATCATTTTAGCAGAAGTTTGGATGATATAAATGCTGGAAGAACTGAAGACAGTGGTGGTTTGTTTCATAGTACTTCAGAGTGGAACATGTGGGATTGGGTTAGAGTCCATTGATACAATATGCTATCAAGAATCTGATTGTATTCTTCTAGTGTCCTGAAAACTTGGGTAATGTTAAAATGGAAGATTATGATTAAGTCTGTTTGTCCTTAGAAATTTCAAGGCAGGATAGCATTCAGGTTGTGTCATAGTTATTGATCAACATTTCAATCCAGATCTATAATGAAAGAGGGGGGAAAACATAGAGCAGAACAATAAAAATTGAAATGGGCCAAGAAAATGTATGTATACAAGTGTAATGGTTCAGACAAAGAGAGTGCAGGAGACATTTCACTTGATGATGCCATGTCCTGTGAATAAGTCAATGGGAATCTACAATACTCGATTCAGATAGAATGAAAAATGGCCCAGGCCCTTCAAGAATAGAGGTATGTGTCATGACTCCAGACGAAGAAGGAACATCTGGAGAGGCAACTGACTAATATGGAGGAAACACAAAATAAATAGGAAAAGAAGATAATTATAAAAACAGCTAAGCCAAAGTGACTATAATTGGCATATCTCTGCCATATTTTAAGATTTTATTTATACATCTATACATATACATTAGGCATTCTTTTCCTCATTTTACCATTAAATAGAGTCATGTAATAGAAAAAAATAATATTGATAGTTAAGAGTTGTAAATATGCATTGACCAATTGAATTTTTGAAAAATTAATGACTTCTCAAGGGACTTAGCCATTTAGTCTAGTGAAAGAAGATTGTGTTCTTGGCTATAAATTGTACAGTTATGCCATGTTAGTTAGAATTATGACCTTGCTACAGTCTTCACTTGGAAATTAAGCATGGCATCAGATTGGATATCACCTTGGCAACAGGTGGATTTATGATGGCTATCTTGATTGTAAATGTGAATGAATATGGAATCAACTAAATGAAGTGCCTAGAGGAGGGACTAGAAGGATAAAATACTAGAAAGATTAACAGAAAAAGTATGGTAGTTGGAATGAGAATGCACCCATAGATTTATATATGTAAGTGCTTAGGGAGTGACACTATTTCAAAGGATTAGGAGGTGTGGCCCTTTTGAAGAAAGTGTATCATGGACAATGGCCTTTTGGGTTTCAAAAGCTCAAGTCAGACCCTGTGACTCTCTTCTTCATGTTGCCTATGGAACAAGAAGTAGACTCTCAGCTCCTTCTCCATCACCATATCTGCATGCATGCATGCTTCTCATCATGACAATGATGAACTGATCTTTTGAAACTGCAAGCAAACCTTGATTAAATGGTTTCCTTAAAGAGTTGTGTGCTCATGGTGTCTCTTCACAGAAATAAAACACTGACTAAGACAGAGGATTAGGGCATTTCTCAGAATAAACAACACCTTCCACTGGCAGTCCAGACAGAATATTTGAAGTAAACTTACTGCTGCATTTACCTACCAGGCTTTGCTACATGCTAGGAAGTGTATACTCTTGCTGCCACAAGCCTTCAACGATATTACAATCCAGTTTGGTTGATTTTTTTTTTTTGTCTTTTGCTTTTGGGGATTTTTTGGAGGGGTTATTTTTGGTTTAGTTGCTTTGAGGAGTTTGTTTGTTTATTTGTTCTTTGCAATATTTATTCAAGACTGGGTGTTCATCGGGCATATTTCAGGCTTTCCATGACAGATTGTAACTGTGAAGGATTCCAGAATCACAGACTTAGTAGCTTCTAGGTTCTCAGCCTCTCCAGTGTTCAGACAGCAGTTGTTGGACTGTCCAGGCTATATCATGGAAACCCAAGTAAGAAATTGCCTTTGTGCTGTATGTTCTTTTTAATGTTTCATTCTTCTAGAGAACCATGCTGGTACTGACCAAAAGTTCAAACATAATAAACGTAAAATGCTCTGGAGAAATAATGACCACAGACTAAATACAAAGCCCTTCCAGGAGAAAATGTTCACTATGCTCTATTTCCCATGTGTATTTTTTTTAATACCCTGGGCTCTTTTTTTCTGTGAAGTCATCTACTCCCTAGTTATTATGCAGCTACTTACAAGCAATATGGCTTTCTCTCTTTACCATATTCTTGCTTTAGTCAGCTGCAAAGATTTATAGTTTGCCTGCCCTACAATTCCTCTTTTAATATAATAAAATTGTCCTCAAGCTTTTTCTGACTTTTTTCTTAAATTATTTTGTTGATAAAACTAAGAAACATGAACACATTGCGCCATAGGAAAGGATCCCCTGTTTAATTACAAAAAATATGTATATATTTGAATTCATCCTAAAGCAATTATTGCCTAGTAAGAGATAAATGGTTAAGTATATAGTCAATTTAATTATTCTATTTTTAATCAGACTTAATTGGTTATGACTATGGTCTCACTGTCTATTTTGTAATCTACCACATGTTTTTATTTCATAAGACAAAATATATAAAGATATCCAACTGTGAAATTAAATTCCAAGCTATTCATTTCTGTGAGTATAAGGTAAATTCTACCTCAGATCAGGAATATAGGCAATCAGTTAGCATTATATAATTAAGCTTTTATAGCCAAATGTATGCAGATCAAAATGGTTTTTATTTTTTTTTAAGAGTTGTTTTCATTTTTATTAATGCACTTACATATGTATCTGTATATATACATGTGAGTTCATGTCTCCATAGGGGATGGAAGATTGTGTTTGATCTATTGGAATTATAATTACAGGTGTTTGGGAGCTACCCGACATGGGTACTGAAATCCAAACTTGGGTTCTCTGCAAGAGCAATGGTTGCCCCCCTTTTTTTTGCAATGGGTGTCCTTAACCTTTGAACCATCTCTAAAGGCCCTGAGCTCTAAGTGTTTCTAAATAATCCCTCTGGCAGAGAACTCTTGTCTGTACTAGGGATGAAAAACATTGTTATTGCTATTAGGAATAAGGACTCAATAAAAGGCAGTGCTTAGAAACAATTATGACAACTCTGAGAAAGAAAAAGAAAGTGTTTTAGCTATGTGTGCTGACACTCACTTGTAACCCCAGCACTTGAAAGGCAGAGTCAGGCCCACCTGTGCTGGACTGAAGCAGAGACCCAGTGCTGGACCTGATCCCACCAAGCACACACTCCAGTTGCAGCTCAATCCCCCCTCCCAGATATTCAAACACATCCAGCTTTGCAGGTGAGACCTTAAACCCTGCCCCAAGACCCAGCACACTGGTACCCTTGCTACCCTGGGAAGCAAATCCCCCACCCAGCATGAGACCCAGGTGCCCTCTGGTCCCCACCTTTGCAGACTGGGAATAGAGTCCCTGTGCAGGACTGGTCCCACACAGCCCACACAGAACTTGCAGCTCTACTCCACAGGATCACAGGATCACAGGATCACAGGATCACAGGATCACAGGAAGGACAGGCTCCAGTCAGAAGCAGGGAGGCCAGAGAGCACCAGGTATAACCAGAAGGTAAGAGACAAGCCTAAGAATATAAGCAGCAGAAACCAATTTGGCTTGGCAACATCAGAACCCAGTTCTCATACCACAACATGTCCTGGACATACAACACACCCTTAAAACAAGATTCAGATCTAAACTCTCATTTCATAAGATGTTAGAAAACTTTAAGAAGGACATAAATAACTCCCTTAAAGAAAAACAGAAGTACACAAGTAAACAAGTGGAAGCACCTAAAGAGGAAACACATAAATCCTTTAAAGAAATACAGGAGAACACAAACAAGCAGGTGAAAGAATTGAACAAAACCATCCAGGAACTAAAAAATGGAAGTCGAATCATTGAATGAAACTCAAAGGGAGATAGCCCTAGAGATGGAAAACCTAGAAAAGAGATCAGGAGTCACAGATAGAAGCACCACCTAGTGAATAAAAGTGATAGAAGAGAGAATCTCAGTGGCAAATGATATAAGACATAGACACAACATTCAAGGAAAGTACAAAAAGCAAAAAGCTCCTATGTCAAAAAATTCAAGAAATCCAGGATGAAATGAATAGACCCAACCTGAGAATAATAGGAATAGAAGAAACTGAAGATTCCCAACTCAAAGGACCAGCAAACATCTTCAACAAAATTATGGAAGAAAATTTCCCTAACCTAAAGAAAGAGATACCCATAAAAATGAAAGAAGCCTACAGAACTACAAAGAAATTGGCCCAGAAAAGAAATTTCATCCACCACATAATAATCACAACACCAAATTAAAAAAAAAAAAAAAACAAAGAAAGAATATTAAAAGCAGTAAGAAAAAAGGGTCAAGTAAAATATAAAGGCAGACCTATCAGAATTGCACCAGACTTCTCACCAGAGACTATACAAGCCAGAAGATCATGAACAGATATGTCATACAGACCCTAAGAGAACACAAATGCCAGCCCACGCTACTATACCCAGCAAAAACTCTCAATTAGCATAGATGGAGAAACCAAGATATTCCAAAACAAAACCAAATTTAAACAATAACTTTCTACTAATCCAGAACTACAGAGGATAATAGAAGAAAAAGTCCACCGTAAGGAGGGAAACTACACCCAAGGAAAAGCAAGAAATTAAATTTTTCACAATAAACCCAAATGAAGGGAAACACACAAACATAATTCCAACTCTAACCACAAAAATAATAGGAAGTGAGGATCATTGGTCCCTAAAATCTCTCAACATCAATGGGCTCAATTTTCCAAATTTAAAGAAATAGGCGAATAGACTGGATACAAAAACATGAGCCAGCATTTTGCTGCATACAGGAAACACACCTCAGACTCAAAGACAAACATTCCCTCAAAGTAAAAGGGTGGGAAATTTTTTTTCCAAGTAATTGGTCCCAAGAGACAAGCTGGAGTAGCTATCCTAATTTCCAACAAAATAAACTTTCAATCAAAAGTTACAAAAAAAAAAAAAAAAAAAAAAAAGATGGAAAATATGGGGAAGGTCACTACACACATATCAAAGGAAACATCCACCAGGATGAACTCTCAATTCTGAATATCTTTGCCCGAAATGCAAGCGCACCCACATTTTGTAAAAGAAATGGTACTAAAATTCAAAACACACATTGAACCTCATGGAACCTTCTCAAAAATCAACCAAAACATCAACAGATACAAGAGCATTGAATTAATCCGATGTATTCTATTGGACCACCAAGGAATAAGGATGCTCTTCAATAGCAACAAAAACAACAGAAAGCCCACATACACATGGAAGCTGAACAACTATCTACTCAATGATAACATGGTCAGGGGAGAAATAAAGAAATTACAGACATTTTAGAATTCAAGAAAAATGAAGGTACAACATCCCCAAACTTATGGGACACAATGAAAGCAGTGCTAAGAGAAAAGCTCATAGCTCTGAGTGTCTACAAAATGAAACTGGAGAAAGCATACACTAGCAACTTAACAGGACACTTGAAAGCTCTAGAACAAAAAGAAGCAAATACACCCAAGAAGAGTAGATGGCAGGAAATAATCAAATTCACAGCTGAAATTAAACAAGTAGAAACAAAACGATCTATACACTCAACAAAACTAGAAGCTGATTCTTTGAGAAATCAACAAGATGGACAAACCTTTAGCCAGACTAACAAGAAGGCACAGAGACAGTATCCAAATTAACAAAATCAGAAATGAAAAGGGAGACATAACAACAAAAACCAAAGAAACTCAAAAACATAAACAAATCCGACTACAAAAGTCAATACTTAACAAAACTAGAAACCCTGATGAGTGGATGATTCTCTAGACAGATACCAGGTACCAAAGTTAAATTACGGAGCAGGTAAACCATCTAAACAGCCTCATAACCCCCAAGGAAATAGATGCAATCATTAAAAGTCACCAAAAAATAAAAAATGAAGGAACACTACCCAATTCTTTCTATGAAGCCAAAATTAGTGATACCTAAACCACAAAAAGAGTCTATAAAAAAGAGAACTAAAGACCAATATCCCTTATGAATATCAAAGCAAATATACTCAATAAAATTCTTGCACACCAAATGCAAGAATACATCAAAATGACCATCCAGCATGCTCAAGTAGGATTCATCCCAGGGATGCAAGGATGGTTCAATATACAGAAATCCCTCAATGTAATCCACTATACAAACAAACTCAATGAAAAAAAAAAAAAAAACAGGATAATCTCATTGTATTGGGAAAAAGCCTTAGACAAAATACATATTATATTTTCATGTTAAAAGTATTGGAGAGATCAGGAATTCATGGTACATACATAAATATAATAATAAGCAATATTACAGAGCAGAGTGTCTGGCTGCTGCTCTCACAGCCACTGCAGTACATTGAGCTCCACATAGAGACAGTGCAGATCTGGCACTGGGCGACTATGTGCCTTGTGGAGGAAAATCTACTAAACATGGGCAAATGAGATCCTAAGAAGCTGAGAGGCAAAATGTCTTTATATGCATTCTTTGTGCAAACCTGCTGGGAAGAGCACAAGAAGAAGCACCTGGATAGTTCTGTCAACTTCTCAGAGTTCTACAAGAAGTGCTCAGAGAGGTAGAAAACCATGTCTGCTAAAGAAAAGGGAAAATCTGAAGATATTTCAAAGGTTGACAAGGCTCGTTATGAAAAAGAAATGAAAACCTACATCCCCCCACCCCAAAGGTAAGACCAAAAAGGAGTTCAAGGACCTCAGTGCAACCAAGAGGCCTCCTTTGGCCTTCTTCTTGTTCTGTTCTAAGTATCACGCCAAAATCAAAGGCCAGCATCCTGGCTTATCCATTGGTGATGTTGCAAAGAAACTAGGAGAGATGTGGAACAAGACTGCAGTAGAAGACAAGCAGCCCTATGAGAAGAAGGCTGACAAGCTGAAGGGGAAGTATGAGAAGGATATTGCTGCCTAAAGAGCTAAAGGAAAACTTGATGCAGTGCAAAAGGGGGTGGTCAAGGCTGAAAAGAGAAAAAAAAAAGGAAGATGAGGAGGAGGATGAAGAGGGTGAGGAAGAGGAGGAAGAAGAGGAAGACAAAGATAAAGAAGATAATGATGATGAATAAGTTGGTTCTAGTGCAGTTTTTTTTCTTGTCTATAAAACATTTAACCCTCCTGTACAAAACTCACTCCTTTTGAAGAAAAAAAATGAAATGTAAGGCTGTGTAAGATTTGTTTTTAAAATGTACAGTGTCTTTTTGTATAATTAATACACTACCGAATGTATTTTTTAGATAGCCCTGTCCTGGTGATATTTTCTTTTTCTTTTTTTTTTCCAATATTTTATTAGATGTTTTTCTCATTTACATATCAAATGCTATCCTGAAAGTCCCCTATACTGTACAGATCCCCCATCTGGCTCCCCTACCCACCCACTCCCATATCTTAGCCCTGGCGTTCCCCTGTACTGAGGCATATAAGGTTTGCCTAACCAAGGGGCCTCTCTTCCAAATGATTACCACTCTTCCATATTCTTACTGCAAGCCAATTTTAATTGCCTATAATCAATTTGACATCAGAACAGCACCTCACAGCTACTAACTTTCTTTTCTTTTTTTTTCAATTTTTTATTGAGATATTTTCTTATTCAATCATTCCAAAAGAGGCCAAGGAAATATTTGATAAAGTCAATATCCACTCATGTATAATACAATTATAGGAGAGAAGTTCCTTATTGTAGTTAAGGACATACAAAACAGAAGTCTAAGATCATAATTGACAGTACATTACTGAAGGTTTTCCCTTAGCTTTGCTGTTTTTTTTTTTTAGAGAAAATCTTCATTTACATTTCAAGTGTTATCCCAAAAGTCCCCAACACCCACCCCCTGCCCTGCTCCCCTACCCTCCCCCTCCCACTATTTGGCCCTGGCATTCCCCTGTACTGGGGCATATAAACATTGCTAGACCAGGGGCCTTTCCTCCCGAATAATGGCCAACTAGGCCATCTTTCATTTTCATTCCAAATGCTATCCCGAAAGTCTCCTATACCCTCTCACATGCCCCGCCCTGCTCCCTTACACACCCACTCCCATTTCTTGGCCCTGGCTTTCCCCTTTACTGGGGTATATAAAGATTGCATGACCATGCTCGCTTCTGCAGCACATATACTAAAGTTGGAACAATACAGACAAGATTAGGATGGCCCCTGTGGAAGGATAATACGCAAATTACTGAAGCGTTCCATGTTTGTTTTTTTCCCATTTTTTATTAGATATTTTCTTAATTTACATTCCAAATGCTATTCCTAAAGTCCCCTCCCCATTCCCTCCTCCCTGCTCCACTGTCCACACACTCCCACTTCTTGGCCCTGACTTCAGACCAATTTCCCTCATGAATATCGATGCTAAAATACTCAATAAAATCTTCACAAACCGCATCCAAGAACACATCAAAACGATCATCCATCATGACCTAGTAGGCTTCATGCCAGGAATGCAGTGATGGTTTAATATATGGAAATCCATCAACATAATCCACTATATAAACAAACTCAAAGACAAAAACCACATGATCATCTTATTAAATGCTGAGAAAGCATTTGACAAAATCCAACACCCTTTCATGATAAAAGACTTGGAAAGATCAGGAATTCAAGGCCCATACCTAACATAATAAAAGCAATATACAGCAAACCAGTAGCCAACATCAAAGTGAATGAAGAGAAGCTGGAAGCAATCCCATTAAAATCAGGGAATAGACAAGGCTGCCCACTTTCACCCTACCTATTCAATATAGTCCTTGAAGTCCTAGCCTGAGCAATTCGACGTTTTCTCAGAAAATTGGACATAGTACTACCAGAGGATCCAGGAATACCTCTCCTGGGCATATATACCCAGAAGATGTTCCAACTGGTAAAAAGAACACATGCTCCACTATGTTCATAGCAGCCTTATTTATAATAGCCAGAAGCTGGAAAGAACACAGATGTCTCTCAACAGAGGAATGGATACAAAAAATGTGGTACATTTACACAATGTAGTATTATTCTGCTATTAAAAAAATGAATTTATGAAATTCTTGGGCAAATGGATGTATCTGGAAGATATAATCGTTAGTGAGGTAACGCAATCACAAAAGAAGTCATTGGATATGCACTCATTGATAAATGGATATTAGCCCAGAAACTTAGAATACCCAAGATACAATTTTCAAAACACAAGAAAATCGAGAAGGAAGACCAGCACGTGGATACTTCATTCCTCCTATGAATAGGAAACAAAATACCCCTGAAAGGAGTTACAGAGACAAAGTTTAGAGCGAAGATGAAAGCATGGACCACACAGAGACTACCCCACCAGGGGGGATCCATCCCATAATCAGTCATTAAACTCAGACACTATGGCATAGGACAGCTAGTGCCTACTTAAGGGACCCTGATATAGCTGTCTCCTACAGAAGTGGATGCTCATAATCATCTATAAAATGGAACACAGGGCCCACAATGGAGAAGTTAGAGATAGAACCCCAGGAGCTGAAGGGGTCTGCAATCCTAGAAGAAGATCAACAATATAAACTAACCATAACCCCCAGAACTTATGTCGCTAGCTCCATATGTAGCAGAAGATGGCCTAGTCAGCCATCATTGGGAAGAGAGGCCCCTTGTTACTGCAATCTTTATATGCCCCAATACAGGGGAACACCACGGCCAAGAAGTGGAAGTGTGTGGGCAGGGGAGCAGGGATGGGGAGGGGGAGGAGACTTTCTGAATAGCATTTGAAATGTAAATTAAGAAAATATCTAATAAAAAATTGGGAAAAAAAAAGAAATTACGGAAACAACACCCTTCACAATAGTCACAAATACTACAAAATACCTTGGTGTGACTCTAACTAAGGAAGTGAAAGATCTTTATGACAATAACTTCAAGTCTCTGAAGAAAGAAATGGAGGAAGATCTCAGAATATGGAAAGATCTCCCAAGCTCATGGATTGGCAGGATTAATATAGTCAAAATGGCTATCCTGCCAAAAGCAATCTACAGATTCAATGCAATCCCCATCAAAAGTCCAACTCAATTCTTCACTGAGATAGAAAGGGCAATTTTCAAATTCATCTGGAATAATTAAAAACCTAGGATAGCAAAAACTATTCTCAACAATAAAAGAACCTCGGGAGGAATCACCATACCTGACATTAAGCTGTACTATAGAGCAATTGTGATAAAAACTGCATGGTACAGGTACAGCAACAGACACATAGATCAATGGAATAGAATTGAAGACCCAGAAATGAATCCACACACCTTTGGTCACTTGATCTTTGACAAGGGAGCTAAAACCATCCAGTGGAAAAAGGACAGCATTTTCAACAAATGGTGCTGGCTCAACTGGCTGTTAGCATGTAGAACAATGCAAAATGACTGATTCTTATCCCCTTGTACAAAGCTTCAATCTAAGTAGATCAAAGACCTCCACATAAAACCAGAGACACTGAAATTTATAGAGGAGAAAGTGGAGGAAACCCTCGAAGATATGGGCACAGGGGAAAGATTCCTAAACAGAACAGCAATGGCCTGTGTGGTCAGATCAAGAATTGACAAATGGGACATTATAAAATTGCAAAGCTTCTGTAAGGCAAAAGACATATTCAGCAAGACAAAAAGGCCACCAACTGATTGGGAAAGGATTTTTACCAATCCTAAATCTGATAGGGGACTAATATCCAACATCTACAAAGAGCTAAAGAATCTGGACTCCAGAAAAACAAATAACCCCATTAAAAAATGGGGTACAGAGCTAAACAAAGAATTCTGAACTGAGGAATTCTGAATGGCTGAGAAACATCTGAAAAAATGTCCAGCATCCTTAATCATCAGGGAAATGCAAATCAAAACAACACTGAGATTCCACCTCACACCAGTCAGAATGGATAAGATCAAAAAATTCAGGTGACAGCAGATGCTGGCGAGGATGTGGAGAAAGAGGAACACTCCTCCATTGCTGGTGGGATTGCAAGCTTGTACAACCACTCTGGAAGTCAGTCTGGCATTTTCTCATAAAATTGGACATAGTACTTCTGGAAGATCCTGCAGTACCTCTTCTGGGCATATACCCAGAAGATGTTTCTACTGTTAAAAAAGGACAAACGTTACACTATGTTCATAGCAGCCGTATTTATAATAGCAAGAAGCTGGAAAGAACCCAGATGTCCCTCAACAGAGGAATGGATACAGAAAATGTGGTACATTTACACAATGGAGTACTACTCTGCTATTAAAAACAATGAATTTATGAAATTCTTGGGCAAATGGATGTATCTGGAGGATATAATCCTTAGTGAGGTAACCTAATCACAAAAGAAGTCATTGGATATGTGCTCACTGATAAATGGATATTAGCCCAGAAACTTAGAATACCCAAGATACAATTTTCAAAACACAAGAAAATCAACATGGAAGACCAGCGTGTGGATACTTCATTCCTCCATTGAATAGAAAACAAAATACCCATGAAAGGAGTTACAGAGACAAAGTTTACAGTTAAGATGAAAGGGTGGACCATACAGAGACTACCCCACCAGGGGGGATCCATCCCATAATCAGTCACTAAACTCAGACACTATTGCATAGGACAGCAAGTGTCTATTAAGGGACCCTGGTAAAGCTGTCTCGTACAGAAGTGGATTCTCACAGTCTTCTATATGATGGAACACAGGGCCTCGCAATGGAGAAGCTAGAGACAGAACCCCAGGAGCTGAAGGGGTCTGCAACCCTAGAAGAGGAACAACAATACGAACTAACCAGAAACCCCAGAGCTCATGTCTCTAGCTGCATATGTAGCAGAAGATGGCCTAGTAGGCCATTATTGGGAGAAGAGGCCCCTTGGTATTGCAATCTTTATATACCCCAATACAGGGGAATGCCAGGGCAAGAAGTGGGAGTGGGTGGGCAGTAGAACAGGGTAGGGGGATGTGGGAGAGAACTTTCGGGATAGCATTTGAAATGTAAATTAAGAAAATATCTAATAAAAAAATATTGAAAAAAATAATAATGGAAAAAAAAAAAAGATTGCATGACCAAGGGGACTCTTCCCAATGTTTGCCAACTAGGCTATCTTCTGCTACATATGCAGCTAGAGACACAAGCTGTGTGGGGTATTGTTTAGTTCATATTGTTGTTCCACCTATAGGGTTGGAGACCCCTTCAGCTCCTTGGGTACTTTCTCTAGCTCCTCCATTGGGAACCCTGTGTTCCATCCAATAGCTGGCTGTGAGCATCCACTTCTGTGTTTGCCAGGCACTGGCATAGCCTCATGCGAGACAGCTATATCAGGGCCCTTTCAGCAAAATCTTGCTGGCATATGAAATAATATCTGCATTTGGTAGATGATTATGGGATGGATACACGGGTGGGGCAGTCTCTGGGTGGTCCATCCTTTCCTCTCACCTCCGAACTTTGTCTCGATAACTCATTCCATTGGTAATTTGTTCCCTATTCTAAGGAAAAATGAAGTATCTATGCTTTGGTCTTCCTTCTTCTTGAGTTATGGTGTTGCAAATTGTATCTTGGGTATTCTAAGTTTCTGGGATAATATCCACCTATCAGTGAGTATATGTTATATAAGTTCTTTTGTGATTGGGTTACCTCACTCAGGATGATACCTTCCAGATCCATCCATTTGCCTGGGAATTTCGTAAATTCATTGTTTAGTTTTGTTTTGTTTTGTTTTGTTTTTAGTGTAAAAATGCTTTATTTTTGCTTACTGCAAACCATGATGTGAGCTTCTTTTTTCTGCAACACCATATCAGTATTCATAACTGGAATCAAAAACACCATCTGCAAAGGTAAGTATTTCTTTTCTTCTAAATTGCTTATAGTATGCATTCTTTGTCAGGAAAGTGAAACTGACTGATAAATGCAAGGATTTCTGGTCTGCAGGACATTGTCAAAGGTACCTATTGTGTAGGATCATACTTGAATTGGTTTACATAGTGAAAACTTTGTATCTTTGTTTTCTAAGCTTGAAATGGATCCTTGCACGTTGTCCCAGATAACAACCATATTGTTCTTTATTACAATGAGTTTAAACCTCTTTACATTTTTACATATTTTAATAGCTATTTGTTACATTTGTTTCAAGTTACATATGTTAAAGCTATTTGTATTTTTTATTTATTTTTTCACCAATTTTAATAGATATTTAATTAAAACACCAAAGGAGATAACCCTGGAGATAGAAACCATAGAAAAGAAATCAGGAACCATAGATACGAGCATCAGCAACAGAATACAAGAGATGGGAGAGAGAATCTCAGGCGCAGAAGATTCCATAGGGATCATGGACACAACAATCAAAGATTGTTTGGGCTAATATCCACTTATCAGTTAGTATGTGTTATGTAAGTTCTTTTGTGATTGAACAAATTACTTATGGAATGAGTTATAGAGACAAAGTTCGGAGGTGAGAGGAAAGGATGGACAACCCAGAGACTGCCCAACCCAGGTATCCATCCTATAAAATGCAAAATGCAAAAAGATCCTAACTCAAAATATCCAGGAAATCCAGGACACAATGAGAAGACCAAACTTACGGATAATAGGAGTAGATGAGAATGAAGATTCTCAACTTAAAGGGCCAGCAAGTATCTTCAACAAAATTATAGAAGAAAACTTTCCATACCTAAAGAAAGAGATGCCCATAAACATATAAGAAGCCTACAGAACTCCAAATAGACTAGACGAGATAAGAAATTCCTCCTGACATATAATAATCAGAAAAACAAATGCACTAAATATCAATGGACTCAATTCCCCAATTAAATGACATAGACTAACAGACTGACTACACAAACAGGAACCAACATTTTGCTGCTTACAAGATAAACACCTCACCTCAGAAAATAAGACAGACACTACCTCAGAGTGAAAAGCTGAAAAATAATTTTCCAAGCAAATGGTATGATGAAACAAGATGGAGTAGCCATTCTAATATCTAATAAAATAGACTATCTGTGACGCGCCTCCTTCAACCAGCAAGAAAGTCACGCCACCACCGGGATCTTCTCAGTCAGCTTTATTCAGGAGCACCTTGATAGTTGATTCCCAGGACCCAGGACAGCAGAGGAGCTGCTACTTTTATACTCTCCCAGGGAAGGGGGGGGGTGTCATAGTGGATGCAGATTGGTGCACCAAGCCACACCCATTAGCATATTGCCTGTTTATTGGTGCCACAAGCTACACATCATTAGCATATTGCCTGTTCGGGAGGGGCTATTGCTTGAGGAGGGCCTGAAGAGGGAGCCCCAGTTTTCTGGAGCAACTGCCGTTCCAGAGCAACTGCCATTCCTGAGCAACTGCCATTCTGGAGCAACTGCCATTCCGGAGCAACTGCTGCTCCCTACATCTCCCCCCTCTTTATTAATTAAATATGAAGTCCTGCAAATCTGGTCAGCAAACACCCAGGTCTGAGGGAGCAGCCTTTAACAAGTGACTGATAGGAAATCGGGCTACCATCAGACACGACCACCAGTCTGTCTCTGCAGAGATCTGGAGTAGGAGGAGATGCCACCAGCACGTTGCTGGTGGACTTGGATGTAACAGAGTAGAAACAGAGGTGAAATCCCTTGTGCAATTGTGAGACATAGCACACCCGTCTCCGTGCCTTTTTATCAGGGGGAGGATAGGTCAGGATGGCACGAAACCTCCATGCAATTTGACATGCTCTCGAGGAATCTATCCTGTATGGAACATCCCCTGCACTCTATTATGACACTCTGTCAGCAAAATTGAGTTTCCTTACTCTGTCATCCTTTGAGGTGGTATAGTGGAAGTCATCAGGTCTGCCCCTAAGCTGGGGAAGTATCGGCAAACCAGTCTGCTAGGAAATCATTACAGACTTTTAAGAAAGGCCAACCTGAACTCAGGTGAGATGCCCTTGTCTATGTCCATCAGGGCTTGAATAACAACAGCTTTCTGTCGGCCTGAGATCATCTCATAAGACATAACAGCCAGAGGCAAAGTACACAACCCGCAAACACCAGGACACCCCAAAGTAGCATCCTAGCCCATTCTTTAGAAAAGGAAAAGTCATTAGACAGCAAAGAGGTAACGTCTCTCAAGGTGACAGGGTCGACTCTGGTGCCATTCAGGATGGAAATCTGGATAAGGAGCTTCTGGAACAGTCATTCTGCCTCCACAGTCCAATTCCCTTGAAGATACTCCAACAACAACCTGCTATAATTAAAGTTTTCAGACATATCAGCAGTTAGTGGGGTAATGCACAAATTCTTAAATGGGAAACACAGGAAAATTGAATCAACCAAAATAGATCTTCCTTTTTTTTTTTTTTTTTTTTTTTGTACTATGTACTGGCATAGGACTGGCCAAGTGCAGGCGACAGCCCATAATTTTAACATATTACCCATTTGTAAATTCATCAGGAGTATCAATAGATGTAGGTGTTTCTTCATTATCCTTTTTCTCTGCTACGTCTTCCAAGGGAGGGGGCACTCTTCGTATCAGTCTCTTGGGTATCCAAATTGGTTCTTTGTCCCTAGGAAAAACACAAACCACTCCCCAGGACTGTGAAATAACTGGGTCTGGACCTAGCCATGACCCAGATAACACATCTTTTCATTTAACATATTGTGAATGTATAGGGGTTATGGCAGCATGCCTGTCAACTGCCAAAAGGCCATTGTTATCCAAAATTTAAAGTAAAAAGGGCTAAGGATAGTCTTTCCTCTTGCCATCGCTGCAAGAACGCAGATTGCAACCTCTCCTCTACCTTCTGCAAGGCTGCTCTCCCCTCCGATGTTAGTTGCCAAGGGGAATCAAGAGCTGAATCACCTATTAGAATACTGTATAAAGGTTTTAATTTATAATTTGGCATCTTCAAGTAATATCGAATCCAATTAATGTCACCTAATAATCTTTGGAAATCATTTAAAGTCCTTAAATTATCCTTCCTAAGCTCTACCTTTTGTGGCACTATCTGTTTTGTTCCTACTTTGGCTCCTAAATAATCTCAAAAAGCTATAGATAATAATCTTAACATCCTGTCCACGTGAACAGCCACTCTCTTTCAGCTCTGCATTGAGCTGTCCACCTAGGTTGAGGAGGTGCTGCTTTACTTGTAGGATGCCCATATTTGGAATAAGCCACAGGACTCCATCCTGATACCAAAGAAACCATCTTATGTATCCCACATGGGCTCTTTTTATAGGAGAACAAAAGCTACCCTTCAAAGATACATTAAACAAAACATTCCTTTTCCATGACTGTGGATGGCAATTGAAAAGATTTATTAGTTCCAAAAAGCCTAAGAAAAACCTTAGCATCCACACTAGTTTCACACCTGCTTTCAATGTGCCCTGATTCCAGGCAAAATCTAGGTCTCTGCCAAGTTTGTTCCAGCAGGGAACAGTAAGACTCCCCAATACGGCAAACCAAGGGGCCACGGTATCACACTCCTTCAAAAACCTCTCAAGGGTGGATTGTTTGATTTTTAAATTTTTTGATATAAGCAGCTCCTGAAGAGCCAAAAAAATTGGGTGCGAATGAGAAGCACCCATGATTACTTACTCCTTGTCTAACTGCACTCCTTTTCTTTATTGTCTCTTACCTGAGAACTTTCTCTTGTCCCATTTACCTGGGAACTTTATCCTTGAGAGAAGGGTTAATCCCCTTTTCTTGTTCCCCCTTAATTTTAAGAATAGGTTCTAGCCTCCCTTTTGCTGTCAACAATATAGGGAAGCATAACCTCTCTAAAATATTCCAGAAAGCTTACCAGTACCGCCACTCCTAGCTGATGAGTTCTGATCCCACGAAGATAATCTTCAGTTCCTGAAGAGTTCAGATCCCACGAAGATCTTCTTCAGTTCAGATCCCAAGAAGAACTTCTTCAGTTCAGATCATCTTCGGTTCCCGGGTTCTCGACACCACTTGAGACGCGTCTCCCTCGACCAGCAAGAAAGTCACGCCACCACCAGGATCTTCTCAGTCAGCTTTATTCAGGAGCACCTTGATAGTTGATTCCCAGGACCCAGGACAGCAGCAGAGCTGCTACTTTTATACTCTCCCAGGGAAGGGGGGGGGTGTCATAGTGGATGCGGATTGGTGCACAAAGACACACCCATTAGCATATTGCCTGTTTATTGGTGCCACAAGCCACACCTCACTAGCATATTGCCCATTCGAGAGGGGCTATTGCTTGAGGAGGGCCTGAAGAGGGAGCCCAGGTTTTGCGGAGCAACTGCCATTCCTGAGCAACTGCCATTCTGGAGCAACTGCCGTTCCCTACAACTATCAACCCAAAATTAACTAACCAGAACCCCCAAAACTTGTGTCTCTAGCTCCATATGTAGCAGAAAATGGCCTAGTCGGCCATCATTGGGAAGAGAGGCCCCTTGTTACTGCAATCTTTATATGCCCCAATACAGGGGAATGCCAGGGCCAAGAAGTGGGAGTGGGTGGGCAGAGGAGCAGGGAGGGTGAATGGGGGAGGGGACTTTCAGAATAGCATTTGAAATGTAAATTAAGAAAATATCTAATAAAAAATGGAAAAAAATAAAAAATAATAAAAAGTATATTATAACGCAAACTTTAAAAAAAGATAATTAAAAAAAAAAAAAAAGACAAAGAGGGGCACTACATACTCATCAAAGGTAAAATCTTCCAAGAGGAACTCTCAATTCTGAATATCTGTGCTCCAAATGCAAGGGCAGCCACATTCATTAAAGAAACTTTAATAAAGCTCAAAGCACATATTGCATCTCACACAATAATAATGGGAGACTTCAACACTCCACTCTCATTAATGGACAGATCCTGGAAACAGAAACTAAACAGAGTCAAGGTGAAACTAATAGAAGCTATGAAACAAATGGATTTAACAGATATCTACAGAACATTTTATCCTAAAACAAAATGATTTACCTTCTTCTCAGCACCTCATGTTACCTTCTCCAAAATTAACATAAAATTGGCCACAAAACAAGCCTCAACAGATACAAAAATATTGAAATTGTCCCATGCATTCTATCAGATCACAAAGGACTAAGGCTGATCTTCAATAACAACATAAATAACAGGACACCAACATTCTCATGGAAACTGAACAACACTCTACTCAATGATACCTTTGTCAAGGTAGAAATTGTCCCATACAGCAGGATTCAGTTATTCCATATGTCGAGGGGGACCAAGACCTGAAAAAGAAATGGGCAGAAAAAGGAGAGGGAGACCAAGCAAAAGGATTCCTGTCAAGGTCTCCTTCATTCAAGGGTTAAGGCCTTAGTGAGAAGAGATAGGGAGGGGCTGAGGAGGAAGAACAAAGGTGCACAGAAAGAGTGAAGGACATTTGGGTACTTCTTGCAAGCTTGAGACATCCTGTACTGGAGGACACAGATTGCAGGTTTGTGACATCTTGTGATTTTTCACAGGATGTTGGCAAGCTTAAAAGCCCAAGATGTTCATCCAAGATAAGGGTCATCTGACTCTCATGAGCAGCCTTGTAAAACAGTGGGCAGTTTGGCTCTTTATGGTGGGAATTATTGAAGGTATGGCTTGCCACAAGAAATAAAGAAATCATTGTTTTTAATAGCTGAGTAGTACTCCATTGTGTAAATGTACCACATTTTCTGTATCCATTCTTCTGTTGAGGGACATCTGGGTTCTTTCCAGCTTCTTTCTTGCTATTATAAATAAGGCTGCTAGGAAAATAGTGGAGCATGTGTTCTTATTACCAGTTGAAACATCTTCTGCATATATGCCCAGGAAAGATATTGCAGTATCCTCCAGTAGTACTATGACCAATTTTCTGAGGAACCACAAGACTGATTTCCAGAGTGGTTGCACAAGCTTGTAATCCCTCCAGCAATTAAAGCGTGTTCCTCTCCCCGCCATCTTTCCTCTGAGCCCAGCGGACGCAGCCAGGGCCTGTCCTGTGCTTCCCACAACCCAGGACTTTAAGATCACATCGAGGTTACTCTTGAGTGGAATGCAGCAGTGGTTTTGGGAGCAGTGGGTCAGCGGTTGCCCCCAGGGGCAGGAATTGAGAACTCTGCCCCACCGGAGGCTGGGCCTCTCCCAGCCAGAGCACCACCCACCCCGCCATCTTCCCTCTGAGCCCAGCGGACGCAGCTAGGGCCTGTCCTGTGCTTCCCACACCCCAGGACTTTAAGATCGCATCGGGGTTACGCGTGAGTGGAGTGCAGCGGTGGTTTTGGGAGCAGTGGGTCAGCAGTTGCCCTCAGGTGCAAAAACTGAGAACTCCACCCCACTGGAGGCTGGGCCTCTCCCAGCCAGAGCACCACCCACCGCGCCATCTTCCTTCTGAGCCCAGCAGACGCAGCTAGGGCCTGTCCTGTGCTTCCCACACCCCAGGACTTTAAGATCACATCGGGGTTACGCGTGAGTAGAGTACAGCGGTGGTTTTGGGAGCAGTGGGGCAGCTGTTGCTGGGAAGGAACCGAGGAACTCTGCCCCACCTGAGGCTGGACCTCTCCCAGCCAGAGCACCCTCCACCCTGCCATCTTTCCTCTGAGCCCAGCAACACCCAGGACTTTAAGATCACATCAGGAGCTCAGGGCTCGAGCCGCAGGTGCTGTGCACTCTCCTAGGCTCTTTCGGGACTCTCCAAGCTATCTCAGGACCTCAACTGAGCAGGGGAACACAGTCTCTGTTCTAGCCCAATTTCGTGGAACCTGAGACACCAGCCAGAAGATTGATAGAGGACCAGGGCAGAACAGCCCCTCCCTTCCGGTCCGGTCCGGGCCCGCCATGCACCAGATCGGGGCTCGGGCCACAGGAGCTGTGCACTCTCCTAGGCTCTTTCGAGACTCCCCAAGCTATCTCGGGATGTAAGGTGAGCAGGGGAACACAGCCTCTGTTCTGGCCTAATCTCGTGGAACATGAGACATCTGCCAGGAGACTGATAAAGGCCCAGGGCAGAACAGCGGGTCGTTTCTGGTCTGCACCAACACCAGGGCTCCTCGGGCAGAGATGGCAGGAGGCAAGCGTAAGAACAGAAGCAACAGAATCCAAGGGTACTTGGCATCACCAGATCCAAACTCACCCACCACATCAAGTCCTAGATACAACAGCACACCAAAAAAGCAGGACAGGGATATAAAGTCACTCCTCATGATGATGATGGAGGACTATAAGACGGAAATGCAGGAAATCACAGATAAACAACTTAGAGAAATACAGGAAAATAATACCAAACAGGCGATCGAATTCAACAAAGACATGAAGGGTCTAAAAATGGAAGTTGAAACAATTAAGAAAAACCAAAAGGAGATAACCCTGGAGATAGAAACCATAGGAAAAAAATCAGAAACCATAGATATGAGCATAAACAAGAGAATACAAGAGATATAAGAGAGAATCTCAGGCACAGAAGATTCGAAAGGGAGCATAGACACAACAATCAAAGAAAATGCTAAATGCAAAAAGATCCTAACGCAAAATATCCAGGAAATCCAGGACGCAATGAGAAGACCAAACTTAAGGATAATAGGAGTAGATGAGAAGGAAGATTCACAAATTAAAGGGCCAGCAAATATCTTCAAAATAATAGAAGAAAACTTTCCATACCTAAAGAATGAGATGCCCATAAACATACAAGAAGCCTATAGAACTCCAAATAGGCTGGACCAGAAAAGAAATTCCTCCTGACACATAATAATCAGAACAACAAACGCAATAAATAAAGACAAAATATTAAAGGCAGCAAGGGAAAAAGGCCAAGTAACATATAAGGGCAGGCCTATCATAATTACTCCAGACTTCTCACCAGAGACTATGAAAGCCAGAAGATCATGGACAGAGATTATACAGACACTAAGAGAAGACAAATGCCAGCCCAGGCTACTATACCCAGCAAAACTCTCATTTACCATAGATGGAGAAACCAAAGTATTCCACGACAAATTCAAATTCACACAATATCTTTCCATGAATCCAGCCCTTCAAAGGATAATAACAGAAAAACACCAATACAAGGATGGAAACTCTTCCCTAGAGAAAGCAAGAAAGTAATCCTTCAACAAACCTAAAAGAAGACAGCCACAAGAACAGAATCCCAACTCTAAAAACAAAAATGACAGGAAGCAACAATTACTGTTCCTTAATATCGCTTAATATCAATGGACTCAGTTCTCCGATAAAAAGGCATAGACTATCAGACTGGCTACACAAACAGGACCTGACATTTTGCTGTCTACAAGAAACATACCTCAGGAAAAACGACAGACACTACCTCAGAGTGAAAGGCTGGAAAAGAATATTCCAAGCAAACAGCCCGAAGAAAAAAGCTGGGGTAGCCATTCTAATATCGAATAAAATAGACTTTCAACCCAAAATTATCAAAAGAGACAAAGAGGGGCACTTCAGACACATCAAAGGCAAAATCTTCCAAGAGGAACTTTCAATTATGAATATCTATGCTGAAAATGCAAGTGTAGCCACTTTCATTAAAGAAACTCTAGTAAAGCTTAAAACACACATTGCACCACACACAATACAAGTGGGAGACTTCAACACCCCACTCTCATGAATTGACAGATCCTGGAAACAGAAACTAAACAGAATCTCAGTCGAACTAATGGAAGCTATGAAACAAATGGACTTAACAGATATCTACAGAATATTTCATCCTAAAACAAAAGGATATACCTTTTTCTCAGCACCTCATGGCACCTTCTCCAAAACTGATCACATAATTGGCCACAAAACAGCCCTCAACAGATTCAAAAATATTGAAATTGTCCCATGCATCCTATCAGATCACCATGGACTAAGGCTGNAGCTATGAAACAAATGGACTTAACAGATATCTACAGAATATTTCATCCTAAAACAAAAGGATATACCTTTTTCTCAGCACCTCATGGCACCTTCTCCAAAACTGATCACATAATTGGCCACAAAACAGCCCTCAACAGATTCAAAAATATTGAAATTGTCCCATGCATCCTATCAGATCACCATGGACTAAGGCTGCTCCTCAATAACAATATAAGTAGCAGAACACCATCATTCACCTGGAAACCGAACAACACTCTACTCAATGATACTTTGATCAAGGAAGGAATAAAGAAAAAAAATTAAAGACTTTCTAGAGTTTAATGAAAATGAAGCCACAACATACCCAAACTTATGGGACACAATGAAAGCATTCCTGAGAGGTAAATTCATAGTTCTGAGTTCCTACAAAAAAAAAATGTAGAGAGGTTACACCAGTAGCTTGGCAGCACATCTGCAAGCTCTAGAACAAATGGAAGCAAAGTCACCTAAGAGGAGTAGACAGCAGGAAATAATCAAACTCAGGGGTGAAATCAACCATGTGGAAGCAAAAAGAACTATCCAAAAAATCAATCAAACCAGGATCTGGTCCTTTGAAAAAGTCAACAAGATAGACAAACCCTTGGCCAGACTCACTAGAGGGCACAGGGATAGCATCCAAATCAACAAAATCAGAAATGAAAAAGGAGACATAACAACAGATCCTGAGGAAATCCAAAACACTATCAGATCCTTCTACAAAAGGTTATATTTTAAAAAACTGGAAAATCTGGATGAAATGGATAACTTTCTAGACAGATACCAAGTTTCAAAGTTAAACCAGGATCAGATTAATGACCCAAACAGCCCTATATCTCCTAGAGAAATACAAAGCACTGATTAATAGTCTCCAAACCAAAAAGAAGTCCAGGACCAGATGGGTTTAGTGCAGAGTTCTATCAGACCTTCAAAGAAGACCTAGTTACAGTTCTTCTCAAAGTATTCAACAAAATAGAATCTGAAGGTACACTACCCAATTCATTCTATGAAGCCACAATTACTCTGATACCTAAACCATATAAAGACAGAACAAAGATAGAGAACTTTAGACCAATTTCCCTTATGAATGTCGACACAAAAATACTCAACAAAATTCTTGCCAACCGAACCCAAGAACACATCAAAACGATCATCCACCATGACCAAGTAGGCTTCATCCCAGGAATGCAGGGATGGTTTAATATACGGAAATCCATCAACGTAATACACTATATAAACAAACTCAAAGATAAAAACCACATGATCATCTCCTTAGATGCTGAGAAAGCATTTGACAAAATCCAACACCCATTCATGATAAAGGTCTCGGAAAGATCAGGAATTCAAGGCCCTTACCTAAACATGATAAAAGCAATCTACAGCAAACCAGTGGCCAACATCAAACTNAAACAAACTCAAAGATAAAAACCACATGATCATCTCCTTAGATGCTGAGAAAGCATTTGACAAAATCCAACACCCATTCATGATAAAGGTCTCGGAAAGATCAGGAATTCAAGGCCCTTACCTAAACATGATAAAAGCAATCTACAGCAAACCAGTGGCCAACATCAAACTAAATGGAGAGAAGCTGGAAGCAATCCCAATAAAATCAGGGACCAGACAAGGCTGCCCACTTTCCCCCTACCTATTCAATATAGTACCTGAAGTCCTAGCCAGAGCGATTTGACAACTAAAGGAGGTCAAGGGGATACAAATTGGAAAGGAAGAACTCAAATTATCGCTATTTGCAGATGCTATGATAGTATATATAAGTGACCCCAAAAACTCCACCAGAGAACTCCTAAACCTGATAAACAGCTTTAGTACAATACCTGCATATAGAATTAACTCAAACAAATCGATGGCCTTTCTCTATATAAAGGATGAACTGGCTGAGAAAGAGATCAGGGAAACATCACCCTTCACAATAGTCACTAACAATATAAAATATCTTGGTGTGACTCTTACACAGGAAGTGAAAGATTTGTATGACAAGAACTTCAAGTCTCTGAAGAAAGAAATTGAAGAAGATTTCAGAAGATGGAAGGATCTCCCATGCTCATGGATTGGCAGAATCAATATAGTAAAAATGGCTATCGTGCCAAAAGCTATCTACAGATTCAATGCAATCCCCATCAAAATTCCAACTCAATTCTTCAAGGATCTAGAGAAGACAATTAGCAAGTTCATCTGGAATAACAAAAAACATAGACTAGCAAAAACTCCTCTCAACAATAAAAGAACCTCTGGTGGAATCACCATGCCTAATCTCAAGCTCTACTACAGAACAATCGTAAGAAAAACTGCATGGTACTGGTACATCAACAGACAGGTAGATTAATGGAATAGGATAGAAGACCCAGAAATGAATCCACACACCTATGCTCACCTGATCTTTGACAAGGGAGCTAAAACTACCCAGTGGAAAAAAGACAGCATTTTCAACAAATTCTCCTGGCACAACTGGTGGTTATCATGTAGAAGACTGGGAATTGATCCATTCTTATCTCCTTGTACTAAGGTCAAGTCTAAGTGGTTGAAGGATCTCCACATAAACCAGAGACACTGAAACTTATAGAGGAGAAAGTGGGGAAAAACCTCGAAGATATGGGCACTGGGGAAAATTTCCTGAATAGGACAGCAAAGGCTGGTGCTATAAGATCAAGAATTGACAAATGGGACCGCATAAAGTAGCAAAGATTCTGTAAGGCAAATGATACTGTCAACAAGACAAACAAACCACCAACAGACTGGGAAAGGATCTTTACCAATCCTAAATCTGATAGGGGACTGATATCTAATATATATAAAGAACTCAAGAAGGTGGACTCCAGAAAATCAAATAACCCTATTAAAGATGGGGTACAGAGCTAATCAAAGAATTCTCAACAGAGGAATACTGAATAGCTGAGAAGCATCTGAAAAAAATGTTCAACATCTTTAATCATCAGGGAAATGCAAATCAAAACAACCCTGGCATTCCACCGCACACCAGTCAGAATGGCTAAGATCAAAAATTCAGGTGACAGAAGATGTTGGCAAGGATGTGGAGAAAGAGGGACACTCCTTAATTGTTGGTGGGATTGCAAGCTGGTACAACCACTCTGCAAATCAGTCTGGTGGTTTCTTCGAAAACTGGACATAATACTACCATAAGATCCAGCTATTCATCTCCTGGGCATATACCCAGAAGATCTTCCTACTAGTAATAAGAACGCATACTCCACTATGTTCATAGCAGTCTTATTTATAATACTGAGAAGCTGGAAAGAACCTAGATGTCCTTCAACACAGGAAGGGATACAGAAAATTTGGTACATTTAAACAATGGAGTACTACTCAGCAATTAAAAACAATAAATTCATGAAATTCTTAATCAATTGAATGCCTCTGGAGGATATCACCCTGAGTGAGATAACACAATCACAAAAGAACTCACTTGATATGAACTCACTGGTAAGTGGAAATTAGCCCAGAGACTTACAATATCCAAGATTCAATTTACAAAACCAAATAACTAAAGAAGAAGGAAGACCAAAGCGTGGATACTTCATTTTTCCTTAGAATAGGGAACAAATTACCCATGGAAGAACTTACAGAGACAAAGTTCAGAGGTGAGAAGAAAGGATGGACCACCCAGAGACTACCCCACCCAGGTATCCACCCCATAATCAGCCACCTAATGTATACGTTATTACATATGCCAGCAAGATTTGCTGAAAGGACCCTGATATAGCTGTCTTTGGTGAGGCTATGCGAGTGCCTAGCAAATACAGAAATGGATGCTCATAGTCATCTATTGGATGGAACACAGGGCCTGCAATAGAGGAAATAGAGAAAGTACCCAAGGAGCTGAAGGTGTCTGCAACCCTATAGGTAGAACAACAATATGAACTAACAAGTACCCCCAGAGCTCATGTCTCTAGCTGCATATGTAGCAGAAGATGGCCTAGTGGGCCATCATTAGGAAGAGGGGTCCCTTTGTCTTGCAAAGTTTATATGCCCCACTACATGGGGATTCCAGGACCAAAAAAATGAGTGTAGATGGGTAGGAGATGAGGTCAGGGGGAGGGTTAGGGGACTTTCAGATAGCATTTGGAATGTCAATGAAGAAAATATCTAATAAAAAATAGGAGAAAAAAAAGAATTCTTTACTGAGGATTACCAAATGGCTGAGAAGCACCTGAAAAAATGTTCAACTTCCTTAATCATCAGGGAAATGCAAATCAAAACAACCCTGACATTACACCTCATACCAGTCAGAATGGATAAGATCAAAAAATTCAGGTGACAGCAGATTCTGGCAAGGCTGTGGAGAAAGAGTAAGACTCCTCCATTGCTCGTGGGATTGCAAGCTGGTACAAGCACTCTGGAAATTGATCTGGCAGTTTGTCAGAAAATGGACATAGTACTACTGGAAGATCCAGCAATATCTCTCCTGGCCATATACCCAGAAGATTTTCCAACTTTTAATAAGGACACATGCTCCACTATGTTCATAGCAGCCTTATTTATAATAGCCAGAAGCTGGAAAGAATCCAGATGTCACTCAGCAGAGGAAGAGATACAGAAAATGTGGTACATTTACACAATGGAGTACTACTCAGCAATTACAAACAATGAATTCATGAAATTCTTAGGCAAATGGATGTATCTGGAGGATATCATCCTGAGTGAGGTAACCCAATTACAAAAGAACTCACATTATATGCACTCACTGGTAAGTGGATATTAGTCCAGAATCTTAGAATACCCAAGATACAATTTGCAAAACACATGAAACTCAAGAACATGGTAGAGCAGAGTGTGGATACTTGCTTCCTTCTTAGAATGGGGAACAAAATATCTATGGAAGGAGTTACAGGGAAAAAGTTCGGAGCAGAGCCTGAGGAAAGATTATCCAGAGACTGCTCCATTTCAAGATGCATCCCATAAACAACCATCAAACCCAGACACTATTAAATATGCCAGCAAGATTTTGCTGACAGGGCCCTGATAAAGCTGTCTCTTTTGAGGCTATGCTAGAGCCTGTCAAATACAGAAGTGGATGCTCAGAGTCATGTTTTAGATGGAATCCAGGGCCCCCCAAAGAAGGAGCTAGAGGATGTACCCAAAAAGTTGAAGGGGTCTGCAACCCTAAAGGAACAACAATAAGAACTAACCAGTACCCCGCAGAGCTGTGTCTCTAGTTGCATATGTGGCAGAAAATGGCCTAGTCGGCAATCACTGGGAGGAGAGACCCTTGGTCTTTGGAAGATTATATGCCCCAGTACAAGGGAATGACAGGACCAGGAAGCAGGAGTGGGTGGGTTTGGAAGCAGGGCTGGGGGAAGATATAGGGGACTTTTGGGATAGCATTTGAAATGCAAATGAAGAAAATATCTAAGAAAAGAATTTGAAAAAAAGAAATATTGTCATTGAAACCTGATATGGAAGTTTCTTCTTGAACTAAGAAATGTTGTATATTGATAATTTGGTCACTGATTACAAGAATATTATCCTTTGCTCTCAAACACATGTTCAGCCACTATCAAATTCCTAACATCTCCAGGGCACAGATCAGAATGGAGAACCATAATCCCAGAAGAAAGACAGGAGTCAAGGTATTTATGCTGCTGATTTTATTGATGCTTTGAAGTTGAGGAAAGGCAAAGCCCAGTGGTTTACTCCTGGGAGAATTCTTGAACATTATCTGAAATAAAGAGAAGGACTTTAGAAGTCAAATAGTCCTAAACATGTGTCTGATACCTTCAATACCCAGTAGTCTCATTAAAATACATTATGTTGCTGGACATGGTGACCTATGCCTAATTCCACTCAGAATAGTGAGTGAGGAAGATCACTGAATGTGAGGCAAACTTGGACTGCATGGTGAATTTTAGGCCAGGCTGGGCTTCAAAGTGAAGCCCTGTCTCAATAAAAAGAAAGAAGAAAGAAAGGAAAAAAGAAAAAGTGAGGAATGAAAACAGAAAAATATTAAACAAGAGAAAAAGAAAGGAGAGGAGAGAAGAGGAGAGGGGAGAGGTTAGGAGAAGGAGTGGAGAAGAAAGAAGAAAAAGAAGGGGAGATAATAAAAGAGAGAAAAAACTTTGAAACATATCAAAGTAATTTGATAATGAGAGAAATTCAGATGGGGCAGAGGAAACACTTTCAATATTTAGATGCGAAGTGGTGAGAATGGCAAGAACAGAGCTGGGAAGAAGTGTTGGGGAGAAAGAGAAGATGCAAGACTCAGAGAAATGAGAAAAACTGGGAAATTGGAAAAGAAGTTTACTAAATGATAGAATTTAATTTGCCCTGAGGGAATCACTGGAGACCATCTTTAGTTGTTTTGTTTTATATTGCTTTGTTTTATATTGTTTTGTTTTGATTTGATTTGTTTTGTTTTTTTGTCATTAGGACTCCTGTTGTACTGACCCTGCCGGCTCTGGCCATTTTTTCCACTCTTTTTTTTCTGACCACCTTTTTCTTTCCTGTTTTGCTGGCCACCTTTTCTTTTCTGTTTGTTCTGGCCACTTTTTTCTTTCTGTTCTTGCTGGCCACCTTTTCCTCTCTTGCCTCTCTGGCCTTTTAGTTGACTGCTACCACGGCCTCCCTGGCCACCTCCTGCTCGTTCATTTCCACTCTGGAGATCCTGGCCTTCCAAGATGTCATCATCAAAGCTTCGTCTACCACGTTGGTTTTTCTTCCCATTAATGAATATGGTGGCTAACTTATTACCAAGCTGACTTAGTTGATCTTGAAAATGGTTCTTCATTTCATTTAGTCCTTTGTGTATATCACCATCTTTGGGGAGAGAGAACACACATCCAGAAAATCAAAAACAGAAAGATCTTCATAGGCATGTCAAGTTAAACATACAATTTTTCACTGAGTTAATTTAGTGAGAAATTATTTTACTGTGGTAGATGCTAATAAATAGTGACGATGTCCAATATCTACAAGAATCGTGACAAAGAGATCTTGCATGAGTGTGTATAATTACTTAGTGAGGACCATTTTGTTTCCCTGTCCCAAATTTATTCTCCCCTATCTTTTGATATTTTTGATGCTGCTATTTTTATACTGCACCATCAATCCAGAACATGAACTTGGCATGATACATAAGAAAGTGCCTGTGTTCCTTTGTTCCTCAGTAGCTAAGAGAAATAATAATATAAAAATGTTGTTTTAAAGATGATGTTACACAACCTGTCTGTTGCTTAAAGGATGGGTATAAAATCAATTTGCCATGAGTAATAACTTTCACACCATGATACTAACTCATATTGTCGGCTCCTTATACTTACATCAACTATATGGCATTTTTAACCTTCTAAGACTAATGAATGTGTATATATAGACTAAAATGCAAGCATAGATTTAGCTGTGGGTTATACTATCTTTTGTATGAGGTCTTTCCTTTCCTCCTGTACTCTGATATCTATAATTCTCTATGCCTAGTTCTTTAGCATTGAATGATTATGCCCAAACTTCACCATCTTTTAGATTCTGGGGAACTCATGTATACCAACCATGAACCATTTATCTGTTGCAAAGGTAAATAATCAGAACATTTCTTTCAGAAAACCCAAAATAGGTGTGTCATCACAAGGACAACCAAAGAAAGGAGAGGGGGAAAGAGCTGTTTCTTCATCTTTCTCATTTTGATGTTTTTATTATTTTTGTTTTGTCTTTTTTGATTTTTGAGCCTTTTTACAATGTGGAGTTAATAACTAAATAGTAGAATAGTGGGAAGAGGAAATTATTAAAGCTTAGGCATGAGGTTTTGTCAATCAAATAAATTAGAGGTACTTTATACTACATCAGTAGTCCAGAAATTGATAGACATCATTCAGAATGACTCCAAATAACATAATTGAAGCTGAAATATCTCACGTTCTTGGCTGGAGTCTCCTGTTTCAAGGACATCTGTGAAGAAATAGCAATGCACATGCATAAAGAAGTTTAAAATGGCATTACAAACTAAGTGGAACAATCATTAACAATCCAAGAAACATGCTGAAGACAAATAGCTACATGGCTTTCACTGGATATGTTTGCTGTCATGGATTGAACCTACAGACTAATGCACAATAGACAAGTGCTCTGCTACTGGCCTAAATCCCCTTTACCTCTCAGTTGCTAAATTGTTTGGATTAAACTTGAAATAACTATATACCCCAGTCATGCATTACATAGAGGCATGTAACATCTGCCTCTTTCTTCTAAGGAATAAAATGTTGTTCATTAATTTCTCTTATTTGATTCTCCTATGTATATAGTGGAATGTTTAATGATTGGACTATAATATTTAAGCAAATTACATACGCATTCACTTATCCAATGAAGTATATGTTGTTCTAGCTGGTATTATGTCAATTTAACACAGCTTAAGACATCTGAGAGAAATAAACCTCAATTGAAAAACATGCCTCCATAGGACCTGCTATAGGCAGGGAATCCCACAGGGCATTTTCTTAATTAGTGATTTATTGGGAATGGTTCAGCCAATGGTGGACAGAGTATTCTTGAACATCTGGTCATGGGGTATATAAGAAAGCAGAGTGAGAATGCCTTAAAGAGCAAGCCAGTAAGCCATGTTTCTTCTCAGCCTCAGGATTATTACCTATGCTTGGGTTCTTGCCCTGCTTAAGTTCCTGCCTTGACTTCCCTCTTTAATGGATGGTTACCAGGAAGCATAAGTGAAATAAACACTTTTCTCTGCACAAGAGACTTCTATTACTCCTTTGTTAACTTTGGTCTGTGGTACTATTTAGAGAAAAACGTCTACAAATGAATGGTGTACTAATGGTGTGCTAATAGCCAGACACTATCTCACTGAAACAAGAGACATGATATGCAAGGCTGGCTTGTGTTTAATAACATGACTGAAGAATATGAAAACACTGGGAGTTTTCGCTCTTTACCTTCTTGAAACTTTCTAAACCCAATTTTTAGAACTTCTAAATGGCAAAAGAGTAAGCAAAAACTAAATTGTGATAAGTTTTAAAAGAAAATGGTGCAAAGCCTTAAATGGAGACTGACCTTCCTCTTGAAGGTAACTTCCATCATCTAGGATTTTAAAAGAGAAATATATTAAATTTAATATTTGATTCAATATATTACAACTGTGCACTAGTATAACTCATAAGAAGCTATGAAAAGACCAAAGAGACTGCTAAGAAAATTAAGATATATATTATACACACACAATACACATGTATATGTATTTCCAATACAATGAACCATCATTTCCCAAAGTAGAAGCCTAGACTCCCTTATGGACTGAAAATGAATAAAGAAGTTGAGCAATCAGTTGAATTTCTTTCTTCATGTTGTACCACCATGCTTGATGATGTGACTCCTTTAACAGATACAACTTGAGAATCAAACCATCCATGGCCCTGCAACTCATTGTTTACACTAACAAGATTTTACTACCCATATAGTTTTTTTTTTCCCAGAAGACAAGTTTTCCAAATGATAATTGCTTATTTCAGGGAGTTATCCAAAACCTCTTTAATCAAATAAACATCTTTTCAACTCTCTAATGCAATAATTGGTTATTCTCTATTATGCTTTTCATAGCCATCCGTAGCCTCCATCATATCTTGAGTATATATACCACCCATTTTTTCCAATTTTTATTAGATATTTCATCATTTACATTTGAAGTGTTATCCAGTAAGTTCCCTATACCCTTCCCCATCCCTGCCATGCTCTTCTACCTATGCACTCCCACATCTTGGCCCTGGCGTTCCCCTGTACTGGGGCATATATAGTCTGCATGGCCAAGGGGCCTCTCTTTCCAATGATGGCCAACTAGGCCATCTTCTGCTATATATGCAGCTAGAGACACGAGCTCTGGTGGTACTGGTTAGTTCATGTTATTCTCCTGCCTATAGGGTTGAAGACCCCTTCAGCTCCTTGGGTACATTCACTAGCTCCTTCCTTGGGAGTCCTGTGTTCCAACTAATAGCTGACTGTGAGCATCCACTTCTGTGTTTGCCAGGTACTGATATAGTCTCCCACGAGACACCTATATCAGGGCCCTTTCGGCACTATCTTGCTGGCATATACAATAGTGTCTATGTTTGGTGGCTGATTATGGGATGGATCCCCGGCAGCCACAGTCACTGGTTGGTCCATCCTTTTGATTCAGCTCCACACATGATCTCTGTAACTCCTTCAATGTGTGCTTTGTTCTTAATTCTAGGAAGGGGCGAAGTGTCCACATTTTGATCTTCCTTCTTCTTAAGTTTCATGTGTTTAGTAAATTGTATCTTGGGAAGTCTAGATTTCTGGGCTAATAACCACATATCAGTGAGTACATGTTATGTTAGTTCTTTTGTGATTGGGTTACCAAACTCAGGATGATGGCCTCCAGATCCATCCATTTGCCTAGGAATTTCATACATTCATTGTTTTTAATAGCTGAGTAGTACTCCATTGTGTAAATGTACCAAATTTTTTGTAACCATTCCTCTGTTGAGGGACATCTGGGTTCTTTCCAGCTTCTGGCTATTATGAATAAGGCTGCTATGAACATAGTGGAGCATATGTCCTTATTAAAAGTTGGAAAATCTTCTGGGTATATGCCCAGTAGAGGTATTGCAGGATCTTCCGGTAGTATGATGTCCAATTTTCTGAGGAACTGCCAGACTGATTTCCAGAGTGGTTAAACAAGCTTTCAGTCCCACCAAGAATGGAGGAGTGTTCCCCTTTCTCCACATCCACAACAGCATCTGTTGTCACCTGAATTTTTGATCTTATCCATTCTTACTGGTGTGAGGTACAATCTCAGGGTTGTTTTGATTTGCATTTCCCTGATGATTAAAGATGTTGAACATTTTTTCATGTGCTTCTCAGCCATTCGGTATTCCTCAGTTGAGAATTCTTTGTTTAACTGTGTGTCCCACTTTTTGATGGGGATATTTGATTTTCTGGAAAAGAGCAAAAACACTGGGAGGTTTTGCTCTTTTCCTTCTTGAAACTTCCTAAACCCAATTTTTAGAACTTCTAAATGATAAAAAAGTAAGCAAAAACTAAACTGTGATAAGTCCTAAAAAAAAATGGAGCAAAGCCTTAAATGAAGACTCACCTTCCTCTTGAAGATAACTTCCGTCATCTAGGATTTTAAAAGAGAAATATAATAAATTTAATATTTGATTCAATATATTACAACTGTGCACTTGTATAACTCATAAGAAGCTATGAAAAGACCGAAGAGACTGCTAAGAAAATTAAGATATATATTATACTCAGTACACATGTATATGTATTTCAAATATAGTGAACCATCATTTACCAAAGTAGAAGCCTAGTCTCCTTTATGGACTGAAAATGAATAAAGAAGTCAAGAAATCAGTTGAATTTCTTTCTTCATGTTGTACCACCATGCTTGATGATGTGACTCCTTTAACAGATACGACTTGAGCATCACACCATTCATGGCCCTGAAACTCATTGTTTACACTAACAAGATTTTACTACCCATATAGATTTTTTTTCCAAGAAGAAAAGCTTTTCAAACCATGATTGCTTATTTCAGGGAGTTATCCGAAACCTCTTTACTCAAATACAAGTCTTTTCAACTCTCTAATGCCATAATTGTTTATTCTCTATTATGCCTTTCATAGCCATCCATAGCCTCCATCATATCTTGAGTTATATATTCCACCCATTTTTAATGAAGAACTCATTCCACTAACCACACCCCAGAACTTCCTTTTTGAATATTCTATTTTTCCATCCTGCTTTTGCTAAATACATTAAGGGGAAATGTAACTTTCTTTAATCACATTAATAAGAAATTCATTCTTGTTCAACAACATATAATTTTGAGTATCATGAGATATTCAAATTTTGCTAAAATTCTACAATGTATTTTCATTCAGAAACTGCTCAAATTTTGGTAAATAAATATTCTAACTGGAACTCTGTAATTCACTCAACTATAATGCTCTGCATAGAAAGCAAATGGCATTGAAAATCTGTAGAAGAATCGATAAATGAAATTTTTATTAAACATGGAGATGTAATAAAAATTCTCAATAATTCTAAAAGTTCAAGTTTTTGTTGGCAAGGAAACAAAATATCTAGGTGAATTATAACATTTCCACCCTATTCATACATAGTGTAGATGTGGGAAATATATGGATGTTCAAATAGCAAATGTTATGCTCTGAAGATGCTAGTTTAGAACATACACTGACATTTTCAGACACATATCTTGCTCATCAGTAAAAAATGATACAAGCCAGGCAGTGGTGGTGCATGCCTTTAATCCAAGCACTTGAGAGGCAGTGGCAGGCATATTTCTGAGATCAATGCCAGCCTGGTCTACAGAGTGAGTTCCAGGACAGCCAGGGCTATACAGAGAAACCCTGTCTCAAAAAACCAAAAGAATGATACAGGAAATAATATGGCCTACCTTTGATTGGCCAACTCTCTGGATATTGATTTCTTAAAAGAAGTAACCCAACTCTACCCTTTTCCCCTCTTACCTTGATTGACCCTTTGAGCTGAGGTCAGGGCCAGCAAGGCTATAGAGAGTAGGACAAGAAGAATCCTGGAGTCTGCCATGGTGTCTCTCTCCTTTGGTGCTAGAAGAACTTCAGGCACAGCCTTTATAAGACCCAGGGAAAAAATGTCACCTTGAAGACCATGGGATAGGCACTTCCAGCCATATCTAATGTGTTACTTGAACCTCAGCCAGACAAGTTGAATTAAAGAATGGGATATGTTCTTCAAAGGGAACAAAGAATTTCTACAAGTTTTTTGAAACAATGGCTTATTTTCCTCATTTATTCATTCTAAGTATTACTAATTGTCTTCTACTTTTAATATTCCACTTGTAACTGTGCTTCTCTGTTTTCTTACAGGATCCAACACTGTTCTAACTTTCTACTCAGTAACTTCACTTTCCTATAGAATGAGCGAACATAATAACAAGGAAAACAGACTTAAAAAATAAAACAAAATCATAGGAAAAAAAACTTAAGTCAAGGAAATCTAGGATAAGTTATACAACTTGGAAAAAGATCAAGAATAGTTGCCAATAAAAGAACAAGCCAAATATTTCAATATTTCAAAGACAATAACTACTCAGAATTGAGATCATGAATTGAACGCACTATCAAACCTTAACACAAACTAATCAGAATAATAGCTGGGTTGGAATCCAATATCCTGTAAGGGTCACTGAGTGAACTAAAGTTGTTCAGCTTGGAAAGAAATTTTAGTTAGATACACCTGTCACTCTATAATATCAAACAAAGAGCCATCTTGTTTGAGTCCTTTTGGAAGGTGCAGCTATCAAGTAAGTAAAAGAGGACATTTTGTTGGTAATATAAAAAATAATTCCATACTATAATTAAAATTATTTTACATTATTTTAATTCATTTTTAAATTATTTTAATTTTTAAATACCTTACAATACTATAATTAAGTTTAGTAAAATTGGTAACACTTAATAATAAATATAATGAATTTGGATTCTCCATTAAAATTTCCAATGAATCAGTTACATCCACAGGCACAACTGATAGGTATCTTCATTGTTTATCGGGAAATAATTTCTTTCTTTCCTCTCTGGGAAATGTGCTTTCTCCTTGACTTTTTCTCCTAAGAAAAATATCACAGCTTCTCCACATACCCTTGAATATAGTATTTTAATCTTGCTTCTATTTCAGGATATTTCATAGGTTTATCTTTCACTTCTCCAAACTTAATTTTTACATCTAAGTTTCCTTCTTTTGTTTTAATGTTCCATATAAAAAACTCAATAGATGAGAGATAAAATAATAAATAGACTTATTGATATATAGGTAGGGAAGAGATAGACATCATAGAGATGAACAGATAGATGACAGACATATAGATGATAGGTAAATAGGTAGATAGATCAGAGAAAGAGACAGACAGACAGAGAGATGTAGATACTAGGCAGATAATTATATAGATAACTAAATGTATTATAATATGTATGATATACTTAATGTGCACTAGAATTTGTTCTAAATATTTTTCCTGTGAACGAATAACTCACTTGATCTTTATAGACTTTAACTTTTTAAATATTTAACATATTTAATATGTTTATTAAAATTTAATCTTTTTAAAGATATTTTCTTTATTTACATTTCAAATGCTATCCCGAAAGTTCCCTATACCCTCCCCCCGCCCTGCTCCCCTACCTGCCCACTCCCACTTCTTGTCCCTGGCATTCCCCTGTACTGGGGCATATAAAGTTTGTAAGACCAAGGGGCCTCTCTTCCCAGTGATGGCCGACTAGCCCATCTTCTGCTACATATGTATCTAGAGACACCCGCTCTGAGGGTACTGGTTAGTTCATATTGTTGTTCCATCTAATCTTATATGTAAAGAAATGTGGTTTACATTTGCATTTACTCTTCAAAATGTGGTTCTCAGGACTGGTAGGATACCTCAGGGAATTAAGGGCACCTTAGACCTAGTAGTTAAGAGCTGGTTGGTATGGGTACTGAGAACTATACTCATGTCTTCTGGAAGAGCAGAAATCACACTTACACTCTTGAGCCATTTCTTTCTAATAGCAAAACTAATTCCTATTCCATCTATGTCCAGTAGGACATCTTCCTGATAAACAAAAATAATTAGTTAAAATGATGGTATTGAAAATGTAGCAAAATGCTTCCTCATCAGTGTTAAAACTTTGACCCTGTTGATGCTAATTGTTCTCATCATTTCAGTTCTCTAATCTATAGCAATTATTTCTGCACTTGGCTGATTGTCAAGAATAAGGTAAAACTTCATTCCAGCTGCTTTCAGTGACTAGGTGTTGCAAAAGTAGGATTTGGAGACATAGCCTCTTGTTTCATAGGGCCAGTAACTAGACTACCCTTTCTGTGTTAGATATGCAAAAGTCATGAGCTGTTATGAAAAAAGTCACCCACTGGCCAGGGTTTGTCCTTGATTTCATAATTCTGGAATTATGATTTCAAAATGTTTTTTTATAGAGCTTAGAGAACCTTCTATGAAGGAAGAGTGACAAGATTAGATGTTTATTCTGTGAGATATGCTTTAGGAGATCATAGCAGGCAAGATGAGCCTTCTCACCCTGGGACACAATGGCAGAAAAAAAAAAANGAGGAGAGGAGAGGAGAGGAGAGGAGAGGAGAGGAGAGGAGAGGAGAGGAGAGAGCAAACAATTCTGCAACAGGAAGTGAGAATGATAGTGAAGACAGGAGTCTACAGAGACCCCTGTGGAAGGCACATTTAAGTCTGGATTTGTGTTTAGTATGAACTTCAACTAAGAACTAGATGCTTGAGATTTTTAGACATTGAGCTCTTTTTATTAAGTTTTTGGGAGGCGAACAATCCTTCCTTAAAGAGCTATTCTGGTTAACATCAAGAACCTGGGAACTTGTTGCTTACTCTTTATATGCCTTGAGAATAAACCTTATACCTGTTCATCAAAAAAAACCTGCTGTTTAAGTAATCTGAACCATATATATAACAGAACATAATTAAGTCATCAAAATTGTATGTTGGGTACTCTAAGTTTCTGGACTAATATCCACTTTTCAGTGAGTACATAACGTGTGAGTTCTTTTGTGAATGGGTTACCTCACTCAGCATGATACCCTCCAGATCCATCCATTTGCCTAGGAATTTCATAAATTCATTGTTTTTAATAGCTGAGTAGTACTCCATTGTGTAAATGTACCACATTTTCTGTATTCATTCCTCTTTTGAGGGACATCTGGGTTCCTTCCAGCTTCTGGCTATTATAAATAAGACTGCTATGAACATAGTAGAGAATGTTCCCTTACTAAAAGTTGGAACATCTTCTGGGTATATGTCCAGGAGAGGTATTGTGGGATCCTCCAGTAATACTATGTCCAATTTTCTGAGGAACCTACAGTCTGATTTTCAGAGTGGTTGTAAAGATTGCAATTCCACCAACAATGGAGGAGTGTTCCTCTTTCTCCACATCCTTGCCAGCATCTTCTGTCACCTGACTTTTTGATCTTAGCTATTCTGACTTGTGTGAGGTAGAATCTCATACCCAAGATACAATTTGCAAAAACATGAAACTTAATAAGAACGAAGATCAAAATGTGGACACTTTGCCCCTTCTTAGAATTGGTAACAGAACACCCATGGAAGGAGTTACAGAGACAAAATTTGGAGCTGAGATGAAAGGATGGACCATCCAGAGACTGCTCCAGCCGGGGATCCATCCCATAATCAGCCACCAAATGCAAACACTATTGCATATACCAGCAAGATTTGCTGAAAGGTCCCTGATATAGCTCTCTCTTTTGTGGCTATGCCAGTGCCTGGCAAACACAGAAGTGGATGCTCACAGTCAGCTATTGGATGGAACACAGGGCTCCTAATGGAGGAGCTAGAGAATATACCCAAGGAGCTAAAGGGATCTGCAACCCTATATGTGGAACAACAATATGAACTAACTAGTACTCCTACAGCTCGGGTCTCTAGCTGCATATGTAGCAGAAAATGGACTAGTCAGCCATCATTGGGAAGAGAGGCCCCTAGGTCTTGCAAACTTTATATGCCCCAGTACAGGGGAACACCAGGGCCAAGACGTGGGAGAAGGGGTTAGGGAAGTGAGGGGGAGAGGGTATGAGGGACTTTTGGGATAGCTTTTGAAATGTAAATGAAGAAAATACCTAATAAAAAATTGGGAGAAAAAAATTAAGTCATCATAAATAATTCAGTCTATCATGAATGTGAATGTATATTCAAACTAACTTGATATGAAAAAAATCTTTCTGTCTAGTCACCCACTTATTTATCTCTTTATGTCCAGTAACTTTCATTATATTTTTATGAGTGTATTTATTCTGTGCATGTGTGAGTGTGTGTGTGTATGTGTGTGTGTGTGTGTGTGTGTGTGTGTGTGTATATGTGTGTGTGTGTACATATACCAGACACTGGTGTCAGAAAATATGTGAAATTATAGACAAATTATTAATTGGTTTCTTTTTTGTAGTGAGATTGTGGTGGTCAGTTACACTTTTTTTTCTTTTTATCCTGCTCCGTTAATTAAATAATTATGAGGTTGATTTCTTTTTTTTTGCAATTATAATACATTTTATTGAAAAAATATTTATCAGCATGATAAGCCAGAATACATGAAATTCATCTATTAGTGTTTTAAAGATTTTTACCACTTATTTAATGTTGGTTTAAAGCTTGCCAGAGAAATTACTTTCAATTTTATTTCCCTCAGGATAACAAATGATTTAGTAAGGAACATAGAGAAAATCCCCTATTACATTCCCGTAGAAACTAAAAATATTTTTTCTCATTTTTTTTTCTCTTTATTAGATATTTTCTTCATTTACATTTCAAATGTTATCCAGAAATTTCCCCTTACCCTCCCGCATCCCCGCCCTGCTCCCCTACCCACACCCTCCCACATATTGGCCCTGGCGTTCCCCTGTACTGGGGCATATAAGGTCTGTATGACCAAGGGGCCTCTCCTCCCAATGATGGCCAACTAGGCCATCATCTTCCATATGTGCAGCTAGAGACATGAGCACAGGGGGAACTAGTTAGTTCATGTTATTCTTCCACCTATAGGGTTGAAGACCCCTTCAGCTCCTTGGGTACTTTCCCTAGCCCCTTCCTTGGGAGTCCTGGGTTCCATCTAATAGCTGACTATGAGGTTGATTTCCTACATTTAAAAAACCGATACCCTTGTTGGCAAATTCTAACATGACACACTGAGAACCATATTATAATTTTCCTCAGCCTAAACTTCATGCTTCATCCATTGCTTCTTCCAGCATATACATTGGCCTTTAGCCATGACCTGCTCCAGTCCACAATGGCACATTACTTTCCATTACACAATAATTAATGTCTCTCAATCCTTAACTCTATTTTTCCTATGAGGTTATGTCCTTCACTATAATTCCTTAATTATAGACCTTCTTTCCAAATATTGTGCTTTCACTAACTATTGTTTTGAATTAATGGAAGTTGTGGACTTAGTACAGAGTTCCTATGTCTAAATTGAGAATGATAATATTTTGTGATTAACTCTTCATGATCCTTGTTTACATGCACAAAATATTGTATCTTTAAGGTTATCCAATCTTTAACTCTGAAAACCTTGCAAAGCAGGTTAATGTTTTAAGTAAATAAATGAAGGTATAGATTATATTTGTCTGGGAAGTTTTGGAGATGATATTTTACTTGGTCCATTTTTATGTATTTTATTTTGTTTTAGGCATATGGATGTTTTACTAGCATGTGTGTCTGTGCAGCACATTCATGTAGCACCATTGGTGGCCTGAAGTTCCCACTGGAGCTTCGGTTGCATTGGATCCCCCTGGAACTGGAGTTACAAATGGTTAGCCACCATATGGGTGCTGGGGACTGAGGCTTGTTCATTCATCTTTGTTCTATTATGTTAACTAGCAATTTTTGATTATTGTTCTTGGAACACAGAACATAGAAAGAAAGGGGTATCTTTTCCTTGGGTTTGAAATCTGCTTTTGAGTCATTAATTGTTTCTACATTTTGAGATTGTTAAAAGTATTTTATAAGAAATACCAATTCTCGGTGCTCAGGGCAAGTGTCACTATAACCATGTAAAGTTAAATAGCAGTTCATACATGCATAGGTTGATGAGAAATGCAGTACAGTAGAAATCAGAGCCAATGGGCTGCAGCTGACAGCAGAAGAAAAGACACATCTGGATCTCAAAGCAAATGCTCATGTCATGTCAGCTACCCCCTTAGGTTTCTAAGAATTATTTAAAGACATATTATTTCCAAATTCTATTTCTTAAGGATATGCTGGTCTATGCTTGCTTTTCTGACATAAAATGTTCCTAATAATTTATTTTTATTTTTATATTAAATTAATATTAAGTGGGTTTTTTGAGATAATGGTTTCATTTTTTATTTCTCTAGAGATATGATCATTTATTTTCTCTTTATTATATATTTTCTTCATTTACATTTCACATGTTATTCAGAAATTTTCCCTTCCCTTCCCGCGTCCCCGCCCTGCTCCCCTACCCACCCCCTCCCACGTAATGGCCCTGGCATTCCCCTGTTCTGGGGCATATAGAGTCTGTATGACCAAGGGGCCTCTCCTCCCAATGATGGCCAACTCGGCCATCTCCTTCCATATATGCAGCTAGAGACATGAGCGCAGGGGGAACTAGTTAGTTCATGTTATTCTTCCACC
>LR752975.1:14543-46314 GCA_902729485.2 Mus minutoides | reverse complement strand
AGTTTTCCTCACACCCTGATCATCAACTTTGTTGAGTGTTAGCACATTTTCTCCTACTGAGACCAGCTGGTGAAGGGTTCTGACAGACAGTCAAGAGCTTTAGGGATATCATCGCTCTACATGTTGGGGGACCCATATGGACACTGAGCTGCACATTTGCTACATGTATATTATATGTCATGATACAGCTTCTGTATGCATTGTTGGTAGTCCTTGATAACTCCCAAGGGACCAGGTTAGTCAACTCGTTTGGTCTTCCTGTGGAGTCCCTATCTCCTTTCTGGTTTTGAAAACTTTCAGAACCTCTCCAGGAAGAGTCCCTGGGCTCCATCCAATATTTGGCTGTAGTTCTCTGTATCCTCTTTAGGTCAGCTGCTGGGTGAAGCCTCTCAGAGAGCAGTTATGATAAGCTCCTGTCTGGAGCTGGCCTCCTTTTACACAGATAGAGCTTCAGGCAGTGAAGTAGAGTGCAGATCTCTGATTGCAGGTAGTAGTGTGAACTGAAAGCCAGGAAAGGAAATTAGAACAGGCGGTAGGGTAATTTCATTGATACTACTGCTAGAACTCTGCTTCTTTGATTCTAGTCTTAGGTAAGAACACATAAGCTCCTCCCAGTCATTTCTACTTCTGAGTCAATGAGTCAAGATTCTTGTTGGTGACAGGCTGGGAATCTCTTAAGGAATTAGGGCCTCAACCAGTGGTTCTTAGCATTAGTCTGTGACACTAATATACTTCATCATTCTATGGGCATCCTGAACCATAACATCATTTTGCTGTTATTTTCTAATTGAAATTTGCTACTGTTATGAATTATTATGTGTAATGTTTATAATATCTGATGTGTAAGATATATGATATGTGAACCCCCAAAAGATTGTGACACACAGGTTCAGAATCACTGATTGAAGCTGCTGTTTTTAAACAAAAATGTTTCTCAAATACTTTTTACAATACCCTTTGACCATTAATTTTCTTTTTTATTATTAATAAAGAGCTGTCTCAGAAATATCCAAGGAGGCTTGCTTTCAGCTGATTTGTGTCAAAATTGTGTCAGTGCCCTTGAAGAAGAATATCTGCCTCAGAAAATATCTAATATACAAAGGTAATTATACAGTAAACACTTGGGGAACTGCACAAAGCTAGAAGCAATGCATTTTGAAAGTACATAGTCTTGTATTTACAGGATTATAAATTTGAATGATGTCCCATGCCAAGAGGTTTCCAGTGCTCAGACAAGTATAGTCACTTTATAAACAGGTGCATTTCTCAAGCAAGTGCATTCTACCATTTCTGCAATCCTACCACTTGAGAATTTCTATATTATAAATGTTATGGTTTGGAAGACACACCATGCTACACAGTTGTATGCAGGTCAGCTTAGAGTATTGGTTTGAGTCCCAGTGTGAGACAAATTAAAAGAAGTATGTATGTATAGGACCTCTGCGTTATTTGGATCCTAATATTAATACCATGGTTATGTGAATATTGCACATGTTATCATTGGTTAGGACAGGAAGCTATTAATGAGTTTATCCTTCTCAACTATAACTACCTAGACACGTGTGGGTCAGGTATATCTTTGATGCCTTTGAATTATTTTCTTGTACAATACTCCATAGAATGATTTCTAGGGTAAAAGGAACTTTGAGCTCCCATTTCTACCCAGGACTCCAGCATCTCTTCTTACCTCTATCAGAAGATTTTATAACTGATTTGGATAAGGTAGTAAGAGTGCTTTCTGCTCCTTGTGTTCCAGAGTGTCACAGAGTGTTACATGGATTCATACTACAATAGACATTAAATGGACCACCATGGTGGCTGGGAAGATGCTTCACTGTTTAAAAACATACACAGAACACGCATGACCTGCAAAAATCTTCATTCAATCTATTTCCAGTGAACCTGACACCTTCCTCTGGTTTCCATGGGTAGCAGTTATACATGCAGTATACAGAAATTCATACATAATTTTAAAAATTCTATAGGGAGAATGGATTTGCAAAATATATTTTAGGCAATACTTGAGCTGTATATTCTTACTTCTTTTAAATTCAGATCATACTATGAGCTGGTTTACAAAAACATCCCGATTTTTTTGTTGAATTCAGAGTTTTGTAAGTAACATTACTTGTCAGAAAATCAACAGTAACATTTTCCTTTTTCTATGTATAGTATTCTCCTGAAGATGCCAAATGCAAATTATCTGCTGCTCAAACAGATACTCCATGTGCTCTTCAAAATTAAAACCTCTAACAAGAATCAGTTAGACAGCTCCTTCTTATCTGTCCGCATAACCCCTTATTTGCTGTGGAATCTGCCTTGCATAAACCCATTATTTAAGAATAACTTCTCAAAAAAGGTAAGGGGAGATAATTTTTCCCTTTGGGAACAAAAACCTCATTGTGATCCAGGAATTGGGAACACCTCGGAAAGGTCACTGATGTTTAAAGACACCTTAGGTTTGCATTCTTCTGGAGTGGGCGATGCATTGATCAATTTCAGGAAGGATTGGGAAGGAAGATTGTTACTATATTTTGAAGGATGTGAATCTTTTTTGTTGTTGTTCTTTAGTTCTTTCCTTTTTTTTTTCTTTCTCTTCAGATATGGACTTTAGATATTGATGTTTTAGCCAACAATATGCTGCATGTCTAATGGCTGTCCAAGAAGACTTCAGTGAATTTGAAAAAAAAATCCTGCTTACCTAGTGTTTTGTTTCTTTTCTATTGTAGCTGTACTTTGGAGCACATGATGGTTGTGCTTCAAAGTAGTGTGACAATTAGATTCATGATATATTCACCCCAACTGCACCGCTGGTCACATAAGAGCACAATGCATACAATTTTATGTATATTCATAGTATACTCACAGGAAAAGAAAGCAAGGGCATATTTCAGTAATGGTTTCTAGAATCAAGGTCCACAGGAAAGAAGTCATGGTGATATTGCTCACAGTGGAGTAGGAGAGCCCATGGATAGCTTGTTACATTTAGAAAGTGTCTTAGTTGGCTTTCTTGCTATGATAAAACACTGAGTAAAAGCAATTTATAGAGGATACTTTAAAATCCATGATATACTTCTAGTTGCCAGTTAATTACTGAGAAATATCAGGGCCCAAACTGAAGCAGGGCAGGAACCTGGAAGCAAGAACTGAAGCAGAAGCTGTGTAGGAGTGCTGCTTCCTGTCCTGCACCTCATAGCTTACTTTGTCTGACTAATGGCTCAGGGGTGGCACCATCCTGGAGATCTGGGCCCTCTATCCATTGTTAATCAAGACAATATCCAATAGACTTACTTACAAAATAGGACAATCTGGTGGAGGCATTTTTCTCAACTAATATCCCTCTCCTCATCAATTTCTTCTCTTAGACATTTTCTATTGCTTTAATAAAACACCAGGACTAATGAATGCAACTAATAGAAGTAAATGCTTATTTGAGACTTAGAGATGTAGGGAGATTACAGCCCTTTAAAGTCATGACAGAGGAGAATGGCTTCAGGTAGGAAGGACAACCAAACAGAATGCAGAGCACTAGTGGCTCGCATCTTAGGCAGCAACATGAAGCACAGAGAGTACACAGCAAATGACTCCTGGCTTCAGGAAACGTAATTCTAACCAATGATGTTTTTCCTCCAGGAAAGCCAAGCCATGTAAACCACCCAAAAGGTGTCACAAAGATGGTATCATATATTGTGATGCCTGCAATTAGACAGGCATGCCTTTCAAACCATCAATGTGAAATTCCATCTTATCACCACACACCAGTTTAAAAAAATCACCAATTCAAGAAACTTTTGAAGTCATTAATTTGATTCACTCACACTTATTCTGGCAGCATATCCATTGTGAAATGTTACTTTGGTCAGAAGTTCCTCCATTCTTTTCAATATATATGTAATTTTAACTAGATTAAGTTGCAAAGAACTGAATCTCCATTTCAGACAGAGACTTCGTCACACAAGTCCATATCTGCTCATAGTAACTGCTATTTTCCTCATCATTTTTTTTCAACTTTTATTAGATATTTTCTTCATTTACATTTCAAGTGTTATCCAGAAAGTTCCCTATATCCTCCCCCCTCCCGGCCCTTCTACCCTACCCACCCGCTCCCACCCCCTGGCCCCGGTGTTCCCCTGTATTGGGGCATATAAAGTCTGCATAACCAAGGGGCCTCTCTTCCCACTGATGGCCAACTAGGCCATCCTCTTCTATATATGCAGCTAGAGACACGAACCCAGGGGGTACTAGTTAGTTCATGGTTATTCGTCCACCTATAGGGTTGAAGACCCCTTTAGCTCCTTGGGTACTTTCTCTAGCTCCTTCTTCCTTGGGAACCCTGTGTTCCATCTAAAAGCTGACCGTGAGCTTCCACCTCCATGTTTGCCAGGGATTGGTATGTTTTTCCCCGAGACCGCTATATCCGGGCCCTTTCAGCACCATCTTACTGGCATATGATATAGTGTCTATGTTTGGTGACTGATTGTGGGATGGATCCCTGGCAGCCGCAGTCGTTGGGACCATCCTTTGGATTGAGCTGCACAAATGCTCCCTTTAACTCTTTCAATGTGTGCTTTGTTCTTAATTCTAGGAAGGGGTGACGTGNTTGGGAAGAGTTTTCCCTAGTCTCGGTTTTTTGTTATTCCAGATGAACTTGCTAATTGTCTTTTCTAGATCCGTGAAGAATTGAGTTGGAATTTTGATGGGGATTGCATTGAATCTGTAGATAGCTTTTGGCAAGATAGCCATTTTTACTACATTGATTCTGCCAATCCATCCTCATCATTTTTTATTTCAACTTATTGATTTCAATTTTGTAAAGTATGTGAAATGCAGAGGATCTTGATTTTGCCTTGTTGTGTTACAGGTATGTCTTATAAAATTCATGATTGACAACTATTTACACATATTTGAACAGGATGGCTATCTGATTTTTAATGATAATGATGAGAGGTCCAATGCCATTATGACTTCAGTAAATACTACTGGTAAGTCACCTGTTATAAAAAAATGCCATAGATTGCCACAGTGGGAAAACCTTAAATGCTATTACTGAAGAAATGAAGATTTCATCTGCTGTTTCTCATTACATGTAAGAGAAGATTTAATTAGTCATCAAGTGGATGAAAGGATGATATCATTCCCTAATTTTATGAATTTGTAAATACCAAGGAAACATTGGGGCATATCATGATTATTTTTAGTATGGGAAAAGTTTTTTAAAACAACACTTAAGTAAATTACATATGAATATATGTATATATACATAGGTATACATACAGACACACATATACATACTTACATACATATATGTATGATAGAGGGACTCCTTATTTAACCCCTGTAAGAATTTAAGACCATTACCTGTTATACTTCTCACCTTTCTTTCTATGGTCCATAACTCATTTAAGTTACCTTGGATATGAAATTATTTTTAAAAAGAACACTCAGAAACAATTATTTGAATTAAATCTATTAAACACACTACAAGATTAAACCATGTGAAACCAAGCTTTGCTATCCTTGTGCAAAATAACTGATGTTTGTTTAATTTCATTTGAGAGATAATCAAATAAGAATATTAAGCTGCACATGATATACTACAACACATACATGAAGAGTCACAAAGAGGTTAAAACAGCTGATTTTGCAGATGACATCATGCACAATTAGATATACTGTTATCTCAAGTAATTCTTTGTGTAGAGTTCAGAAAATATACTGAAAAACTAGTCTTATCTTAATTGGGTTGAACCTATCACGTGAGAATGTTTTTTAACTCTCAATTTTTATTAGATATTTTCTTCATTTACATTTCAAATGCTATCCCAAAAGTCCCGATGCCCTCCCCCTGCCCTGCTCCCCTACCCACCCACTCCCACATCGTGGTCCTGGCATTCCCCTGTATTGGGGCATATAAAGTTTGCATGACCAAGGGGCCTTTCTACCCAATGATAGCCAATTAGGCCATCTTCTGCTGCATATGCAGCTAGAGACATAAGCTCTGGGGGTACTTGTTAGTTCATATTGTTCTTCCACCTATAGGGGTAGAAACCCCTTCAGCACTTTGGGTACTTTCTCTAGCTCCTCCCTTGGGAACCCTGTGTTCCATCTAAGAGCCGACTGTGAGCATCTACTTTGTGTTTGCTAGGCACTGGTATAGCCTCACAAGAGACAAAGTTTAGAGCTAAGATGAAAGGATGGACCATACAGAGACTATCCTACCAGGGGGGAATCCATCCCATAATCAGTCATTAAACTCAGACACTATGGCATAGGACAGCTAGTGCCTACTTAAGGGACCCTGATATAGCTGTCTCGTATAGAAGTGGATGCTCATAATCATCTATAAGATATAACACAGGGCTCACAATGGAGAAGCTAGAGATAGAACCCCAGGAGCTGAAGGGGTCTTCAACCCTAGAGGAGGATCAACAATACGAACTAACCGGAAGCCCCAGAACTCGTGTCTTTAGCTCCATATGTAGCAGAAGATGGCCTAGTCTGCCATCTTTGGGAACAGAGGCCCCTTGGTACTGTAATCTTTTTTTTTTCAACTTTTATTAGATATTTTCTTCATTTACATTTCAATTGTTATCCAGAAAGTTCCCTATACCTTCCCACCTCCCAGCCCTGCTCACCTACCCACCAGCTCCCACTTCTTGGCCCTGGCGTTCCCCTGTATTGGGGCATATAAAGTCTGCATGACCAAGGGGCCTCTCTTCCCAATGATGGCCAACTAGGCCATCCTCTTCTATATATGCAGCTAGAGACATGAGCTCAGGGGGTACTAGTTAGTTCATGGTTATTCTTCCACCTATAGGGTTGAAGACCCCTTCAGCTCCTTGGGNGGCCCTGGCGTTCCCCTGTATTGGGGCATATAAAGTCTGCATGACCAAGGGGCCTCTCTTCCCAATGATGGCCAACTAGGCCATCCTCTTCTATATATGCAGCTAGAGACATGAGCTCAGGGGGTACTAGTTAGTTCATGGTTATTCTTCCACCTATAGGGTTGAAGACCCCTTCAGCTCCTTGGGTACTTTCTCTAGCATCTTCCTTGTGAACCCTGTGTTCCACCTAATAGCTGACTGTGAGCTTCCACCTCCATATTTTGAAAGGCATTGGTATAGTTTCCTATGCCCCAATACAGGGGAATGCCAGGGCCAAGTAGTAGGAGTGGGTGGACAGGGGTGCAGGGAGGGGGGAGGGGGGAGGGGGGAGGGGACTTTCAGAATAGCATTTGAAATGTAAATTAAGAAAATATCTAATAAAAAATGGAAAAAAAGAGACAGCTATATCAGGACCCTTTCAGCAATATCTTGCTGGCTTATGCAATAGTGTCTGCTTTTGGTGGCTGGTTATGGGACAGATACCCGGCTGCAGCAGTCACTGGTTGGTCCATCCTTTTGTTTCAGCTCCACACTTGATCTCTGTAAGTCTGTCAATGTGTGCTTTGTTCTTAATTCTAGGAAGGGGCGAAGTGTCCACACTTTGATCTTCATTCTTCTTCAGTTTCATGTGTTTAGCAAATTGTATCTTGGGTAGTCTAGGTTTCTGGGCTAATATCCACTTATCAGTGAGTACATGTTATGCAAATTCTTTTGTGATTGGGTTACCTCATTCAGGATGATACCCTCCACATCCATCCACTTGCCTAGGAATTTCATATATTCATTGTTTTTAATAGCTGTGTAGTACTCCATTGTATAAATGTACCATAATTTCTGTATCCATTCCTCTGTTGAGGGACACCTGGGTTCTTTCCAGGTCCTGGCTATTATAAATAAGGCTGCTTTGAAAATATTGGAGCACGTGTCCTTATTACCAGTTGGGACATCTTCTGGATATATGCCCAGGAGATTTATTGCAGGATCCTCTGGTAGTACTATGTCCAATTTTTTGAGGAACCACCAGACTGATTTCCAGAGTGGCTGTACAATCCTGCAGTCCCACCAACAATGGAGTAGTGTTCCTCTTTCTCTACATCCATGCCAGCATCTGTAGTCACCTGAATTTTTGATCTTAGCCATTCTGACAGGTGTGAGGTGGAATCTCAGGGTGTTTTGATTTACATTTCTATGATGATTAAGAATGTTGAAGTTTTTTCAGGTGCATCTCAGCCCTTTCGTATTCCTCAGTTGAGAATTCTTTGTTTAGCTCTGTGCCCCATTTTTCAATGGGGTTATTTGATTTTCTAGTGTCCATCTAATTGAGTACTTTATATATATTGGATATTAGTCCCCTATCTGATTTAGGCTTGGTAAAGATCCTTTCCCAATTAGTTGGTGGTCTTTTTGCTTGTTGACAGTATCTTTTGCCTTACAGAAGCTTTGCAACTTCATGATGTCCCATTTGTCAATTCTTGATCTTAGAGCACAAGCCTTTGCTGTTCTATTCAGGAATTTTTACCCAGTGCCCATATCTTNGAGGCTTTTCCCCACTTTTCTCCTGTATAAGTTTCATTGTCTCTGGTTTTATGTGGAGTTCCTTAAACTACTTAGACATGACCTTAGTACAAGGAGATAAGAATGGATCAATTCCCATTCTTCTACATGATAACCGCCAGTTGTGCCAGCACCATTTGTTGAAAATGTTATCTATTTTTCCACCAGATGGTTTTAGCTCCCTTGTCAAAGATCAGGTGACCATAGGTGTGTGGATTCATTTCTGGGTCTTCGATCCTATTCCATTGATCTACCTGTCTGTTCTGTACCAATACCATGCAGTTTTTATTACAATTGCTCTGTAGTACAGCTTGAGGTCAGGCATGGTGATTCCAACAGAGGTTCTTTTATTATTGAGAAGAGTTTTTGATATCCTAGGTTTTTTGTTATTCCAGATGAACTTGCCAATAATCCTTTCTAACTCTGTGAAGAATTGAGTTGGAATTTTGATGGGGATTGCATTGAATCTGTAGATTGCTTTAGGCAAGATAGCCATTTTAACTATATTGATCCTGCCGATCCAATAACATGGGAGATCATTCCATCTTCTGCATACCAAAGTTAAATCAGGATCAGATTAATGACCTAAACAGTCATATATCTCCTAAAGAAATAGAAGCAGTCGTTAATACTCACCCAACAAATAAAAGTCCAGGACCAGATGGGTTTAGCACAAAGTTCTATCAGACCTTCAAAGAGGACGTTATTCCAGTTCTTCTCAAACTATTCAACAGAATAGAAAGTGAAGGTATGCTACCCAATTCATTCTATGAAGCCACAATTACTCTGATACCTAAACCACATAAAGGCACATCAAAGAGAGAACTTCAGACTAATTTCCCTTATGAATATTGACGCAAAAATATTCAATAAAATTCTCCCTACTGAATTCAAGAACACATCAAAATGATCATTCACCCTGACTAAGTAGACTTCATCCCAGGGATGCAGGGATGGTTTAATATATGGAAATCCATCAACCTAATCCACTATATAAACAAACTAAAAGATAAAAACCACATGATCATCTCTTTAGATGCTGAGAAAGCATTTGACAAAATCCAATGCCCACTCATGATAAAAGTCATGGAAAGATCAGGAATCCAAGGCCCATACCTAAACATAATAAAAGCAATCTACAGCAAACTAGTAGCCAACATCAAACTGAATGGAGAGAAACTCAAAGCAATCCCACTAAAATCAGGGACTAGAAATGTATAATAGACTAAAATATTTATAACAAATAGTATGGAAAATGGCATTTTCAGTATTCTCCTATACCTGTTATTCAGGGACCTGTATTCCTCTGACAGATCTACTAGAATCACTTTATTAATTTCTATTACCAAAGTACAATCAAAATGGCGTTCCCTTTCTCCCTACCTATTCAATATAGTACTTGAAGTCCTAGCCAGAGCAATTTGACAACAAAAGGAGGTCAAGGGGATAGAAATTGGAAAGGAAGTAATCAAAATATCACTATTTGCAGATGATATGATAGTATATATAAGTGACCCTAAAAACTCTACCAGAGAACTCCTAAACCTGATAAACAACTTCAGTGAAGTAGCTGGATATAAAATTAACTCAAACAAATCAATGGCCTTTCTCTATACAAAGGATAAATTGGCTGAGAAAGAAATTAGGGAAACAACACCCTTTACAATAGTCACAAACAATATAAAATATCTTGGTGTGACTCTGACTAAGGAAATGAGAGATCTGTATGATAAGAACTTCAAATCTGTGAAGAAAGAATGTTTTTCTAATGATGACATTTGTATGTTTCATTTAGCAGGGGACAATATAACAACTTCAACATTCCACAATGGAAAGTTCTTCATGACTGAAGAAGGAGCCGGTCATTCTATTTCAATGTTCCCTCTACCTTCCACTTCACTGCTGCAAAAGGCATTATTACAAAAAATACCTTCAGTATTATCTTTAACCATACTATTTGTTATAAATGTTTTAGTCTATTATACATGTATTACTTATCTATCATAATTAGTTGTATTAAATTATGTTATTGTTTAGAGTCCAATGTGCCTGATTTATGATTCTCCATAGCCTTTGGAAAATGGCATTTTCAGTATTCTCCTATACCTGTTATTCAGGGACCTGTATTCCTCTGACAGATCTACTAGAATCACTTTATTAATTTCTATTACCAAAGTACAATCAAAATGGCGTTCTAACTACTTCTCAATAAATGAAACTTGGGGATTTATCTGACCAAACTTTTCCAGATCCTTTTTTTTTTTTTAGAGAATTTCTTCATTTACATTTCAAGTTTTATCCCAAAAGTCCCTTATATCTTCCCCCTGCCCTGCTCCCCTAACCTCCCACTCACACTATTTGGCCCTGGCATTTCCCTGTACTGGGGCATATAAAAATTGCTAGACCAAGGGCATTTCTTGCCAAATAATGGCAAACTAGGCCATCTTCTAATACATGAGCTCTGGGGGTTCTGATTAGTTCATATTGTTGTTCCATCTATAGGTTTGCAGACCCCTACAGCTCTTGAGTACTCTCTCTAGCTCCTACATTGGGGGCCCTGTGTTCTGCCCTATAGATGGTTGTGAGCATCCACTTCTGTATTTGTCAGGGAATGTCAAAGTCTGCCAGAAGACAGCTATATTAGGGTCCTTACAACAATATCCTGCTGGTGTATGCAGTAGGGTCTGCATTTGGTGGCAGATTATGTGATGGACCACCCAGGTGGGGCACTTTCGGATGGTCCATCCTTTTGTTTAGCTCCAAACTTTTTCTCTGGACTCCTTCTATGAATATTTTAATCCCTTTTATAGGGAGGAATGAAGTATCAACGCATTGGTCTCTCTTGATACTTGTGTTTGGAAATTGTATCTTGGGTATTCTAGGATTTGGGGCTAATATCCACTTATCATTGAGTGCATATTAAGTGACTTCTTTTGTCTCTTAATATGCCCATACCTAAACATAATAAAAGCAATATACAGCAAACCAGTAGCCAACATCAAAGTCAATGGAGAGAAGCTGGAAGTAATCCCACTAAAATCAGGGACCAGACAAGGCTGCCCACTTTCTCCCTACCTATTCAATATAGAACTTGAAGTCCTAGCCAGAGCAATCCAACACGAAAAAAGATCAAGGGGATACAAATTGGAAAGGAAGAAGTCAAAATACCACTATTTGCAGATGATATGATAGTATATATAAGTGACCCTAAAGATTCTACCAGAGAACTCCTAAAACTGATAAACAGCTTCAGTGTAGTAGCTGGATATAAAATTAACTCAAACAAATCAGTGGCCTTTCTCTACACAAAAGATAAACAGGATGAGAAAGAAATTAGGAAAACAACACTGTTCACAATAGTCACAAAAAATATAAAATACCTTGGTGTGACTTTAACGAAGGAAGTGAAAGATCTGTATAACAAGAACTTCAAGTCTCTGAAGAAAGAAATTGAAGAAGACCTCAGAACATGGAAAGATCTCCCATGCTCATGATTTGGCAGGATTAATATAGTCAAAATGGCTATCTTGCCGAAAGCAATCTCCAGTTTCATTGCAATCCCCATCAAAATTCCAACTCAATTCTTCACTGAGATAGAAAGGCAATCTGCAAATTCATCTGGAATAATTAGAAAGCTAGGATAGCAAAAACTATCCTCAACCATAAAAGAACCTCTGGTGGAATCACCATGCCTGACTTTAAGCTGTACTACAGAGCAATCGTGATAAAAACTACATGGTACTGGTATAACAACAGACATGTAGACCAATGGAATAGAACTGAAGACCCAGAAATAAACCCACACACCTTGGTTCACCTTATCTTCACAAGGGAGCTAAAACTATCCAGTGGAAAAAAGACAGCATTTTCAATAAATGGTGCTGGCACAACTGGCGGTCAACATGTAGAAGACTGCGAATTGATCCATTCCTTTCTCCTTGTACAAAGCTCAAGTCTAAGTAGATCAAAGACCTCCAAATTAAACCAGAGACACTGAAATTCATAGGGGAGAAAGTGGGGAAAACCCTGGAAGATATGGGCACAGGGATAAAATTCCTAAACAGAACACCAGTGGCCTGTGCTGTAAGATCACAAGTCAACAAATGGGACCTTATAAAATTGCAAAGCTTCTGTAAAGCAAAGGATACTTGTCAATAAAACAAAAAGGCCACCAATGGATTGGGAAAGAATTTTTACCAATCCTAAATCTGATAAGAGGCTAATATCTAATATTTACAAAGAGCTCAAGAAGCTGAATGCCAAAAATTCAAATAACACCATTAAAAAATGGGGTACAGAGCTAAACAAAGAATTCTCAACTGAAGAATGCCAAAGGGCTGAGAAGCACCTTAAAAAATGTTCGAAATCCTTAATCATCAGAGAAATGCAAATCAAAACAACACTGTGATTCCACCTCACACCGTTCAGAATGGCTAAGATCAAAAATTAAGGTGACAGCGGATGATGGCGAGGATTTTGAGAAAGAGGAACACTCCTTCATTGCTGGTAGGATTGCAAGCTGGTACAACCACTCTGGAAATCAGTCTGGTGGTTTCTCAGAAAACTGGACATAGTACTACCAGAAGACCCAGCAATACCTCTCCTGGGCATATACCCAGAAGATATTTCAACTAGTAACAAGGACACATGCTCTACTATGTTCATAGCACCCTTATTTATAATAGCCAGAAGCTGGAAAGAACCCAGAACAGGGAGTTGTCTCCTTACCTATGTCTTTTACACCAGGTAAATGTGTTACCTCATGATGAGTCGATAATTTTTGTTCCTTAAATACTTTAAGAACTCGTTTACCTACATAGACCTCCTATAGTAGGACTCACTCCATTGGGTTAGTGTTTTCTTCAGTGAATTATACGTGAGTGACTATTCGTCTATAATCGGGTCTTATCTAGAATAACCAAGATACAAGTTCCAAAACATAAGAAAATCAAGAAAGACCAATGCGTGGATACTTCATTCCTCCCTAGAATAGGGATTAAAATATACATGGAAGGATGTGCAGAGACAAAGCTTGGAGCTAAAATGAAAGAATGGATCATCCAGAGATTGCCCCACCTGGGTGGTCCATCACATAATCAGCCACCAAATGCAGACACTACTGCATACACCAGCAGAAAATTGCTGAAAGGACCCTGATATAGCTGTCTCCTGTGAGGCTTTGACAGTTCCTGACAAATGAGAAGTGGATGCTCACAATCATCTATAGGGCAGTACACAGGTTCCCCAATGTAGGAGCTAGAGAGAGTACTCAAGAGCTGTAGGGGTCTGCAACCCTATGGATGGAACAACAATATGAACTAATCAGAACCCCCAGAGCTCATGTCTCTAGCTGTATATGTATTAGAAGACAGCCTAGTTGGCCATTATTTGGGAAGAAAGGCCCTTGGTCTAGCAATGTTTATAGGCCCCAGTACAGGGGAAGGCCAGGGCCAAGTAGCAGGAGAAGGAGGGTAGGGGAGCAGGGCGGGGGGAGGTTATAGGGGACTTTTGGGTAACACTTGAAATGTAAATGAAGAAACTCTCCAATAATAAAAAAATAAATAAATAAATAAAAAATAAATCTAAAAAAAAATGTTCGAAATCCTTAATCATCAGAGAAATGCAAATCAAAACAACCCTGAGATTCCACCTCACACTAGTCAGAAACGCTAAGATCAAAAATTCAGGTGACAGCAGATGCTGGTGAGGATGTGGAGAAAGAGGAACACTCCTTCATTGCTGGTGGGATTGCAAGCTGGTACAACCACTCTGGAAATCAGTCTGGCTGTTTCTCAGAAAATTGGACATAGTACTACCGAAATATCAAGCAATACCTCTACTGGGCATATAAGCAGAAGATATTCCAATTGGTAATAAGGACACGTGCTCCACTATGTTCAAAGCTGCCTTATTTATAATAGCCAGAACGACCTTTCTTGGGTCCACAGGGAGTTGTCTCCTTACCTATGTCTTTTACACCAGGTAAATGTGTTACCTCATGATGAGTCGATAATTTTTGTTCCTTAAATACTTTAAGAACTCGTTTACCTACATAGACCTCCTATAGTAGGACTCACTCCATTGGGTTAGTGTTTTCTTCAGTGAATTATACGTGAGTGACTATTCGGGATATTAGCCCAGAAACCTAGACTACCCAAGATACAATTTCCAAAACACAAAAAAATCAAGAAAGAACAACACATGGATACTTCATTCCTCCCTAGAATAGGGATGAATATATACATGGAAGGAGGTACAGAGACAAAGTTTGGAGCTAAAATGAAAGGATGGATCATCCAGAGATTGCCCCACCTGGGTGGTCCATTACAAAATCAGCCACAAAATGCAGACACTACTGCAAACACCAGCAGAATATTGCTGAAAGGACCCTGATATAGTTGTCTCCTGTGAGGCTTTGACAGTCCCTGACAAATACATAAGTGGATGCTCACAATCATTTATAGGGCAGAACACAGGGTCCCTAATGTAGGAGCTAGAGAGTGTACCCAAGAGCTGTAGGGGTCTGAAACCCTATAGATGGAACAACAGTATGAACTAACCAGTACCCCCAGAGCTCATGTCTCTAGCTGCATATGTATTAAAAGATGGACTAGTTGGCCATTATTGGGGAACAAAGGCCCTTGGTCTAGCAATGTTTATATGCCCCAGTACAGGGGAATGCCAGGGCCAAGAATTGGGAGTGGGTATGTAGGAGAGCACGGCGGGTGGAGGGTATAGGGCACTTATGGGATAACACTTGAAACGTTAATGAAGAAATTCTCTAATAATAAATAAATAAATAAATAAATAAATAAATAAATAAATAAATAAATAAGAAAAAATTAAAAAATAATTTTTTTAATTTATTATTACTACTAATAATAATTTTTGTTTGTTTTTTGAGACAGGGTTTCTCTGTGTAGCTTTGTCTGTCCTGGAACTCACTCTAGACCAGGCTGGCCTCGAACTGAGAAATCTGCCTGCCTCTGCCTCCCAAGTGCTGGGATTAATTGGAGGTACACTGTAGCTGTCTTCAGACACACCAGAAGAGGGTGCCAGATTCCATTATGGCTAGTTGTGATCCACCATGTGGTTGCTGATTTGAACTCAGGAGCTTTGGAAGAGCAAACATTGCTCTTACACGATGAGCCATCTCAACTGCCCCCAGAAATTAGCATTTTTTAACCTGGCACACATCTGCAATGTTTTTCCATTTATCTTTGGATGAAAAGGCCTTGGTAATCACTTCTAATACCAACAATGTCATTTTCTATTTAAAAGATAAAAGAATAACTAGCTAGGATAGTCTTTTTACAAAATGGTTGATCTACATTTATGCAATATCACTTTTAAACCTGTAGCTTTCAAGTTTGCTTAGAAATTCAATAGAGATTGGGCACATTATGTCATGTCAGCCTTAATGGATAAGAAGTATGCTGTGCTCATCTGTGTGCACTGCAGTGCTCACCTATGTACAGTGCTCACCAATGTATGCTTCAGTGCTCACCTGTGTACAGTGCTCACTCATGTATGCTGCAGTGCTCACCTGTGTACAGTGCTCACCTATGTGCTCTGCAGTGCTCACGTGTATATGCTGCAGTGCTCACCCATGTATGCTGCAGTGCTGACCTGTGTACAGTGCTCACCTATGTGCTCTGCAGTGCTCACCTGTGTATGCTGCAGTGCTCACCTGTAAACACTGTAGTGCTCACCTGTGTACCGTGATCACCTTTGTACAGTGCTCACCTATGTGCTCAGCAGTGCTCACCTGTGTATGCTGCAGTGCTCACCCATGTATGCTGCAGTGCTCACACGTGTACAGTGCTCACCTATGTGCTCTGCAGTGCTCACCTGTGTACAATGCTCACCTATGTGCTCTGCAGTGCTCACCCATGTACAGTGCTCACCTGTGTACAGTGCTCACCTATGTGCTCCGCAGTGCTCACCTGTGTATGCTGCAGTGCTCACCGTGTACAGTGCCCACCTATATGCTCTGCAGTGCTTACCCTTGTATGCTGCAGTGCTCACCGTGTACAGTGCCCACCTATATGCTCTGCAGTGCTTACCCTTGTATGCTGCAGTGCTCACCTGTGTACAGTGCTCACCTATGTGCTCTGCAGTGCTTACCTGTGTACAGTGCTCACCTATGTGCTCTGCAGTGCTCACCTGTGTACAGTGCTCAGCTGTGTGCTCTGAAGTGCTCACCTGTGTACAGTGCTCACCTATGTGCTCTGCAGTGTTCACCTGTGTACAGTATTAATGAAGTTCTTGGGCAAATGGATGAAACTAGAAAATATCATGCTGAGTGAGGTAACACAATCACACACACACACACACACACACACACACACACACAGCACAAGTGGCATGCACTCACTGATAAGTAGATATTAGCCCAAAAGCTTGGAATACCCAAGATACAATTGACATACCATATGATGCTAAAGAAGAAAGAAGACCAAAGTGTGGATGCTTTGGTCTTTTTAGAAAGGAGAACAAAATACCCACTGGAGTAAATATGGTAACAAAGTGTGGAGGAGAGACCAAAGGAAAGGCCATCCAGCGACTTCCCCACCTGGACATCCATCCCATATACAGTCACCAAACCCAGACTCTATTGTGGTTGCAAAGAGTACATAAGGACAGGAGCCTGATATAGCTGTCTCCTGAGAGGCTCTTTCAGAGCCTGAAAAATACAGTAGCTGATGCTCTCAGTCAACCATTGGATTGAGCAGGGCATCCCCTAGGGGGATTCCAGGGCATGGAGGTGAGTGGGCAGGTTTTTCAAGGAACAATCTCATAGAAGCAGGGTAGGGGGATGGGAGAGGGGCTTTCTAGGCAGCAAACAGAAAGGGTATAACATTTGAAATGTACATAAAGAAAATATCCAATAAAAAGAAAAGAAAAATAAATATTCAGCTTTGTGATTTTCATTTATACAATGGAATACTACTCAGCTATAAAGAACAACGACATCCTGAGTTTTGGAGGCAAATGGATGGAGCTAGAAAATGTGAGCCTGAGTGTGGGAACTCAGACCCAAAGTCCATACATGGGATGTAGTATGTATGAAGTGGATATTAGACAAAAAAAAAAAACCCAAAAGAACCAAGATACAGTCCACAGAATTCAAAGGTTAACAAGTCATAGTTACCAAGGGAGGAATCTTCAGTTATGAATGGGAGAAAGAAGGGTAGCAGTCACAGGAGTGGATAGGAAGGGAGCTACCCAGGTGGGAAAGGGGACAGTAAGGGGAAGAGGAGAAAAAGGACTGAGACACTGAGATGCTAAGGGCCAGTGGAAAGAATGGAAACAGGCAAACTAAGGAGGTGGAGGTTGGGGGTACCCTGTACAGTGTACCAGAGACCTTGGAGGTTAAGGACTCTCAGGAGTCAAAGGGAGGGACCTTAGATGCCATGGTCTACAGTGAGGAGTGGGAACTTGGAGAGCCCTTCTCCAGCAGAAAGACAGGGCATCAAGTGATTGATGGGGTTGTAATCCCACAGTAAAACTCTGACCCAAATTTTTCCTGTCTAAAAAGAACTACAGGGACAAAACTGGAGAAGATCCTGAGGAAAATGAGATCCAGTGACAGTCCCAAAGCAGGATACAGCTCAAGAAGGCTCCAAGGCCTGACACTATTACTAAGGCTATGGAGTGCTCACAAAAAGGGACCCTTTATGACTGCTCTCTTAAACACCCTACAAGCAGCTGAAAGAGTCAGATATAGTTATTTACACTCAACCAATGTACAGAAACTACAGACCCCTGCTATGGAATTAGGGAAAGGCTGGAAGAAGCTGAGGACAAGGGTGACACTGTAGGAGGACCAGCAGTCTCAATTAACCTGAACCCCTGAGATCTCTCAGACACTGGACCACCAACCAACCAGGCAACATATACCAGCTGTTATGAACTCCCAACACACACACACACACACACACACACACACACACACACACACACACACACACACATATATATATATATATATATATATATATATATATATATATACAGAGAGAGAGAGAGAGAGAGAGAGAGAGAGAGAGAGAGAGAGAGAGAGAGCAGAGTATTGCTGAGTCTGTGTTCAGTCAGAGAAAATATACCTACCTCTCAAGAGACTGGATATCTCATGGAGTGGAGAGGTCTGGTGGGGTGGGTGACTGTGGGTGGTGGCATCGTGGAAGAGACAGGGGAAGGAACATGGGATGTGAGACAGTCAGAGTTCAGACAGAAAGGTGCTTAAAATTTGCAGCATAAAAAATATTAAATAAAATTAAAACAAATGTTAAAATATAGAAATCTTTCAAAGTCCACAGTCATCAGGGAAAAGCAAATCAAAACAACCATAAAGTTTCATCTTATACCTATTACAATGGATAAGATCATAAACTAAAGAGATACTACATGCAGATGAGAATGTGGAGCAAGGTGAAAACTTCCTCATTGTTGTTGGGAGTGTAAACTTGTCCAATCACTTTGAAAATCAATTGGAGATTTCTCAGAAAGGTAGGGATAGTTGTATCCAAGACCTACCTATACCACACCTGGGAATATACTCAAAAGTTGCTCCAAAATCGTACAAAGACACTTGCTGAAGTATGTTCATAGCAGCATTATTCGTAAAAGCTAAAAACTGAAAAAGAAAATAGAAATGCCTCTCAACTGAAGAATGGATAACAAAAAAATCATATAAACAAACAAACACCCACCCCAGCTTCCTGGCCCTGGCATTCTCCTGTACTGGGGCATATGATCTTCTTAAGACAAGCTGCTTGATGTTCAAGGTAGGGGGAGGGTATAGGGGACTTTCAGGGTAACATTTGAAATGTAAATGAAGAAACATCTAATAAAAAATTCTAATAAGGATTATGACCATGAAAAACAAACAACAGGAACAAAAAAAATGTGGTAAATCTCCACAATGTAATAGTATACAGCTATTAAAAACAAAGACATCATGGATTTTGCAGGCAAGTTGATCAAACTTGTGAATATCAGCCTCAGTATGTAACTCAGTCCAAAAATGACATGCATGGTATGGAATCACTTATACATAAATATATATCATCCATAAAATGCAGATATCATGTTATACTCCTCAGCCTCAAAAAAGGTAAACAAGAAGGAAAGCCCAGGATTGTACCTCAATCTGAAGGGAGAATAAAATACTCATAAGAGGAAGATGGACAAGGTACCTGGGAGGGAGGGTGATAGGGAAGGGATATATGGGGTTTAGGGACAGGTAAGAGGACAGGCAAGATGGCTAGATGGCCATGAAAAGGAATAGATATTTGCAAATGACAGGGGTGAGAGGATGGTGGGCATCTGCAGAACAAGACAGAGACCAGGGACAAATGAGGCACCCAAGAATCAAAGAAGATGACCTTAGGTGTGACTCACTACATCGGGTTTATGCAACCTGAATAGGCTGCCACCTGTAGCCAGGTAGGCAACCCAGTGGGGCGATAGAGACAACCACAAAAATGAGATAGGATCTCCACAGGAAGATCTACAGAGTCAACTAACCTGTACCTTTAGGGCTCTCAGAGTCCTATCCTACAGAACCACCAAACAGTGTGTGTGTAGGTTGGAGGGGAGCTGAGAGGAGCAGAGGACGGGAACACTATCAGAATGTGTTGTGTGAGAAAATAAATTACATTTAATAAAAGGAAGGAGGAAGAAAATATAATGATTCATCTGTTAAAGGAAAACAAAAGACCTAATTTTAAACCTCAAACATTAAATAATAGCAATAAAATAAAATAGAACCATATTTTATATTTATTACAATGGTTTTTATAGTGAAGTTATAAATGATAGAGTGAATTAATTTAAGAATATACTTAACTATGATTTTGAAATAAGCATCATTGTGATGGGAAAAATAATAAACACATCCTCAATGCTGTCTGACCTCCCTGTTGATAAAGCTTTCTGACTCTATTCGGTAAAGCACATTCATTTTAAAAGTCTCCAATGATTTTTGCTTGTTGGTCTCTAAGGTTCGCAGAGTTAATGAAGCTAAATTATCACATATATTTTGATAGGTTAAAAAAGGATTGGGTGTTCAGGGTATTTGAGAATGAATATGCATTTCACAAGGTTTTGTAAAAAAATGCTTCTTAAATGGGGGTTGCTACTGGTATCTATCTATCTATCTATCTATCTATCTATCTATCTATCTATCTATCATCTATCTATCAATCTATTTATTATCTATCCATCCATCTATCTATCATCTATCCATCCATCTATCTATCATCTATCTATCTATAATCTATCTATCTATCTATCTATCTATCTATCTATCTATCTATCTATCTAATCTATCTATAATCTATCAAATCCCAAATATTTTTTTAGATAATCTGTTATTTAATCAACATACCTATGGCTAAACAATTGTTAAATGAAAATGTTTTTAAAGCCTAAATATTGAAGGATGTGAAATGCACTTGTGTCTTTTTCAGTTACAGCATGTTTGTTTGAATCTTGACATCACGATGGCCTGTCACCCTGACTACCAAAATATCCTTGGATTTTAGTAGTTGGTTTACCAGCTGGAGTCTTCAGTTTTGTATTAATGCCTACAAGGATAGTGATAATCTCACATCCACTGATTTGAGATTTGATTGATTTGTGATTCCAGGCTCCACCATAAAGGTATGTATATAATATCTAATTTGATTCTTATGATATTCTAATGAGGTCAGCAAGTGTTTTATCTTGTTTCTTCAGTTTTGGTAAACTAGCTTTTAACTTGGTAGTTACTTCATGAAAAGTTACTCATTGGCAATTTTCAGTACCAATTCCCTAAAGAAACAAAGTTAGCAAGTATGGAGAGGTTTGCTTTGAGCTTCCAGGAGAATGCTTTTTATCAATCTTCAACAAATACCTTTCCTGGACATGGGAGAGGAGGATTTTCCAGAATAATTGTTTTTACCCACTATGAACAAAAACTTTTCTTGTAAACTGGTCAGACTTCAACCTAAAACCTATGAAATCTCTGGTTTTCAGCAAATTGTTATTTTTTTCCTAGATATGTTGTTTTAAAAGTTTTAAATATTTTAATGTTCATTCAGATAGAAATGAATCATTTCTCACATATGTTCATTTAGTATTAATTAAGAATATCAGGAATCTGAATTGGTATTTTTTTATAAAATATCTTTACATTATTGTTTGATGTGTGTGATGATAACTATTGGCTGCTGTTCCTCATGACTCCTTAAATCTCATGGGTCTTAAATACTTTCTAGGTAAAAGCTGGTGTCTTTCTACATATCTTTGAAAGATACATGTTTCGAGCAGCATGATATTCACTGAATATATGTTTTAGTATTCAAATTGTACATGCATGGTAGAGTAAAGAAGCACCAAAAACAGAGCTATCCATCTCTCTATTGATCTCTCATCCATCTGTATCTATATTCTATGTCTCATATAAATAAATTCATTTACATATGTATGATTGTGAACATATGTTACTCCTTACAAAGACTTTCATTTCAACAATTGTTTGAGAAAAAGTTTGAAGCAACTATGTATAAGGGAAGGACATGCATGTGTCACTTTCTCAGATGTCATAAGTCATAGACTAATGACATCACAATGGTCCTCTAGCCTGACTACTACGGAATCCTCAGACTTCAGTAGTTTGTCTACCAACTGTAGTCACCAGTTTGGTGTGAAGGAGTAGGAAGACAAGTGTGAAGTCTATTGAAATTTTCTCTCTTCTAGGCTCCACAAAAAGGTATTTTTATAACTTATTAGCTTCTAAAAATTACAGAAGAATAACCAAGATACAGTCCACAGAATTCAAAGGTTAACAAGCCATAGTTACCAAGGGAGGAATCTTCAGCTATGCATGGGAGAAAGAAGGAAGCAGTCACAGGAGTGGGGAGGAAGGGAGCTACCCAGTTGGGAAAGGGGACAGCAAGGGGAAGAGGAGAAAAAGGACTGAGACACTGAGATGCTAAGGGACAGTGGAAAGAATGGAAACAGGCAAACTAAGGAGGTGGAGGTTGGGGGTGCTCTGTACAGTGTACCAGAGACCTTGGATGTTAAAGACTCTCAGGACTCAAAGGGAGGGACATTAGCTGCCATGGTCTACAGTGAGGAGTGGGAACTTATAGAGCCCTTCTCCAGCAGAAAGACAGGGCATCAAGTGATTGATGGGGTTGTCATCCCACAGTCAAAACTCTGACCCACATTTTTTCCTGTCTGTTCCCATCCTTCTATTTCTCAGATAATAAATCCTCTATACTCTTGAAAAAAAATAAAAGCATTTTTACTTCACAGAATCAATGTTGATATTCTTATAGGAGCCTCAGTCAAGACACAAGGAAAAGGAACCCTTTGTTGGGACAAGAACAACTTCACAAATATTTTTGAATGCTGCGGTGTTTGTTTCTTTGTTTTTCTGATTTGACCATGATCTAGTTGATTATAACAGTTGTGACAGCTCAGCTGAATGAACACCAGGATCACTAAAGCAGAGGTCTTTGGCTTGAGTTCTTTAGATTAATACAATTACACCTTTAGAAGACAGTAAAACCCAGATGTTCACTTCTAAATTTTCACCATTAAAGATAGTTTGAGGGAGGGACAATCACATTAAAAAGAAATTTCTGAAGGAATCATGCATATAGGTCAATATAGAAAAGGTCAACATGCTCACATGTATAACCAAGCATTCTAAAATTAACTTTTAAATTTCTTATTATCTTTCCTATTAGCATATCATTTTTGGTTAAGAACTACAATTATCTTTTAATATCACATATATATTTATTTTGAATTTTACACCTGTAAACCAGATATTAATTGTTATCACTATAAATCTTGCTATCATTTTCCTCAGGTATTGTTTTTCAAATTTATGTATTGTTTTTTATTATCATGAGGCTTTTAAATTTTAGTTTGGAGATTGGTTGGTCTTATAACTTATCCAATGAATTATTGATCTATTAGGTGAAGACCTAGAAGAAGAGTATCTTTATTTATCTTTTGCTTCTATATCGGAACCCTTAAAAAAGACAACATGATAAAACCACCAAGAACCCTGATTTGCCAAGGTCCTGCAGAACTTTTAAGAGGCAAAAAAAGGAATATAAGATATCTAACATTATTTGAAGACATTTTGCTTATATCTACTAACCCGTGAGTATTTGCAACATGCATTCCTTACTATGAGAGGCTACATTAATTAGGCCTTTTTGTATAAAAATTAAATACATTCTTTTACTTCTTTTTTTTGTAATATTCTATTTACTTCATTAGTTCCTGATTGTAACTTCTTTTTCCTCTAATATGGTTGAGGTTTGGTGGACACTTGCCTACATACTTCTCAATTAGTTCTGGTACAATTTTTAGACACAATTTTTGAAAATTAATTATTTGAGGTATTGCACTTCTATTTGAATCTGGGGAAAGAATAAGAACAAACTTGAAAAGGAGGCAGATGTGTAAGCACATGCTAGTAATTCTAGCATTGTTAAAACTGACTTATAAGTATTGAATCATTGTGCTATATGTGGACTATACAGGGAGAGATGTTCTCAAAATAAAATATTTAAATTATGAGGAGCAGGTGGTCTCTTGCTTGTTTCCAGATAGACTGTGGCAGCAAGTGGGGGAATCCCTGCTTATGATCCTTGCACACAAGTGGCAACACAGATAAGCCTGTTGAACTCAGTTTGCAAATTAGTATGAAGAGATGAGAAGCAGCTCTTATCTCTCAAGTAATCAAGGAAATCTACAGGAACTAGGTCTTGTTTGGTGATTCTGCACACACTAGAGAAAACTGTTGGGATTGAATGAAGCTGCATACATGCTTGCATTGTAGCTTATGACCATGGAACAGTTTTCTGGGACCACATCACATATAATCTCCAATGGCATGATCATAGCCTTTATATTATTTTAGAAGGTATGAAGATGGTACTGTCCTTATCAAGTCAATAATTCAAGGTATGTTTTCATAAGTTCATAAATGGTTTTTGAGACAGATATCAATAATATAGTTTATTCAGTTTGGGGGAATAAACTTTCTGGTCATCCATAAATAATATTCCTGAAGCTCCAATTCAAAAATGTGAGAAGCTGAAGTGTTCAGAAGAGAATTCTTCTATATATTGTAGATACAACCAATGTAGTAAATTTGGCTTTCAACTCTGATCATTCCCTGTAAGCTCTGAGCATAGGAAATGGTAGTTAGTGTCTGACTGATGATGCAGGCTCAACATAAGTGAATGTCCTGGTTGTCTATCAATCTGTCATCCTATTTTTCATTTCTACTCAACTCACCTTCAGTCCACACTTGGAAATACTCACATTTCTCTTGTTTTTAGAAGATAATAATCTACAACTAGGTGGTGCGTCCCGGGACCTGTAGCATATGCTTGTGGACCAGGCATTGGAGTCATTCTGGAGCTGGGGACGGAGGGTCGGGTCTGGTCTGTCCCGAGACCTGTTCCGTTTTTCCCCTCCCTTCTCAGCCTCCTTCTCTGCCTCCAACTGCCACTGCCTGTCACTGCAGTGGCTCGTGGTGTCTGCCTCTTTCCTGTCTGGCCCCTCTATGTAACTGACTCATCTGAATTGAAAATGTCTCTAGCTGTGTATGTAGCAGAAGATGGCCTAGTCAGCCATCATTGGGAGGAGAGGCCCCTTGATATTGCAATCTTTATATGCTCCAATACAGGGGAATGCCAGGGCCAAGAAGTGGGAGTGGGTGGGCAGGGGAGCTGGGCGGTGGGAAGGGGGAGGGAACATTCGTGATAGCATTTGAAATGTAAATTAAGAAAATATCTAATAAAAAAAATTGAAAAAAAAAGATAACTCCAGTTTAAGATGTTCTAATTAATGATGGTTTGAAAGGTGTTTAAAATAAATTGCTATAATTATCTTTAAAAAAAAGAAAATGCATATATACAGACAGTGTGCCTTTTAAGTGTAGCTGGTGCAAGTAACTGAAATTCACTTTGTTTTCTGAGAGTAAAGGAAACTAAAATGAATGGACCTCTTGAAAGACCATATATTTGTTCCACTTCTGCTGTGTGGAGAAATTAATAATTAAAACTTTTTTGAGATTTACACTCAAGTTACGGAAAGAGCATTATCAATCTTGTAACAGATGATTGTCATTATTTTCATTTTCAAGGAATAGTATCTATTATCAGACATTGGAATTAGCTGGTTTTGCTTTATTATGCATTTCTTTTGAATTTTGGTTCATAAATATGCATATGTATATGTACAATTAGATGTTTTGAGATGGGAATAAAATATAAGTACAAATGTTTTATATGATTGAGATATGTGTTTGTATGTGTGTGAGTATACATGTGTATCCTTTAGTAAATAGTACATAATATGCTTATATTTTTACTGTTAGGTGTTACATAACATAAAATGGGAAGTCTTTCTCTTTACTATCATGTTCAGCATGAAATAACAGAGATGCATGATTCTCTTTCTAGGTTCAGGAGGAAATATAGGGCAAAATATATCATTGCATTGGATTACCTGTGGGCCTTTGATGATGTGGACCTATTCAATAAAAAGGAAATGTCTTCTGGAAAGACCCTTTACCTGTTTTGGCCCACTGGAAATTTTTTGGTCACCTTTTGGTAAGATGTACAGCTTGGTCTTGTAATCACAAGAGGATAGCTATAGAAATTGTGGGGCCACTTAATGATTCATGATTCACAGGTTAAACCAATTACGCAGAATGTTTGCAAAAATAAGAATCCAGTTTAGTCTGTATAGAGGTTGTCAACTCCAATTTTCTCTTATGATGACCTCAGTTTTGTTTTTTGTTTTTTTATACTTTCCACAACATACATTTCACATGTAAGTACATTCCTTAGATTTTGATCTGTGATGATCATCAGGACTCCGTGAGATCCTTGGGGCAGAACAGAGGTACATTGTCTTCTAAGTAGGATGTGTACAAAACAAGACTTACCATATCCTCCACATTCTTATCTCCATAATGTCTGGTATCATCTAGACTCTGAAAATACACAAATGATTTCACTCCTGTAATCCTGAATAGTATACTTAAATTTGACCAGTACCTCCAATACTCCCCAGTTAATTTCCATAACAATAGTATTTAATTGAACAGATAAAAGTAGTTACTCATAGAATGCTCAAGTATATGCACATGTATGTAGCAGAATATCACTGGTGGCTAATGGTCATCTGAAAAGGATAAAAGTCAAGGGATAGGGTTCCATTGGATCTGCAGATAATAGAGATACCCATTAACTAATTTTGATAAGTCTTAGCTCAATGGCCAGGCTCTTATAAACCTTCCTCAGCTCTCACACCTTTCATTTCACTCCCTGCTCAACACCTCTGAATCTACCCTCAGCTTTGTTTGCTCAGTGAACTTAGTTCTAGTTGAGCACCCTAAATCTACCCTCAGCCTATTTATGTTTCTATTCTCCCTCCTGCCACTCCAGACCAGTTGCGGAAACAGCCAATGGCCAATAATCCTTAGATCTCATATGTCTGGTCTCTCCTCTGTAGCATGGTGAATTATTTTCTCCTCCCCTGCATCTGCTAGCCTTCCTGTATTAAAACTGGGAGTCCTGTCTATTCCACCCAGCACATTGGTCATTAACATTCTTATTGATGGATTAAGATCCAGCTGGAGTAAAGGACCAGTGTTTACATGCAGATTCCTTATAAAAGCATCAAAATCAGCACCTACATATAAGCAAGTGGCAATGAGGTTTCCTGCTAAGTCATTTTTTATTATTTCCTGCTATGTCACAATTAGTATTATTATACTTAGTGTGTGTGTGTGTGTGTGTGTGTGTGTGTGTGTGTGTGTGTTTGTAGGTTGAGGGGAATAGTCACAATACACCATTCTGATCCAAATGATTGAAGGCAGAGAATAGATTGGAAGAGCAGTTAATGGTAGAAACATGAATGTGCCAGTCATTGGGCAAGAATCAGTCAATAGAAAATCTGCTTGAGTTATACATGTTAGCAGCATGGAAAATAGGGAGAAGAAAATTGTGTGAATGTAAGTTCTTTGAAGCATGGATAATTATTTTCAGAAAGAGGAAACAAGGTACACATTAGCTTATAGATGGAAAAACTATATCTGACACAGGGTTGTGAGCATGGGGAAGAGTAATAGTGCATTTGGTAAGGGCTGTTGTTTGGAAAAGAAAAACATTGATCAACAAGAAATGTTGATGATTATAAGACACTGTGAATGTGTCAAATATCAATGTGGTCTAACTCATTCAACATAATTTGCAGTTACTAAATGCTAGCATTGGGAATACATCTTTTAATCATCTTAAATTAAAGCATTACATGCTACAGTGGAATAGTGGTGGGCTTACTATTGATTGCACCAGAGGATTAAAGTGATAACTAACACAGATGAAGCATTAGTTTCTAGGAACTCCTGTCTTGCATGCCAATTCACTCAAAGAAAAAAAAAACAATATTATTATTATTATTATTATTTTTTTTTTTGGTTTTTCGAGACAGGGTTTCTCTGTTTAGCCCTGGCTGTCCTGGAACTCACTTTGTACACCAGTCTGGCCTCGAACTCAGAAATCTGCCTGCCTCTGCCTCCCGAGTGCTGGGATTAAAGGCGTGCACCACCACTTTTTCTTAAAAGCTCTTCTCCCTGGGTTGTTTGTTCTAACCAAAGGTCATGCACATTACCTGTGGATTGGTATGAATAATGATCACTTTATAGGTGAACATGACCTCACTCTAAGAGAACACTGTTTTAACTATCCATTTATACATATGTAACTAAAGCTAGGAGTAATTGTTGGCCCAGCCATAGTCCCAGAGCTCTTGCAAGATAAAGTCTTGACATTCCCAACTAGCTTTCACACTATATTTGACTTCCTGTCATACAAGTGTTCCAGTGAAACATGTCATTCAGAAGGGCGGTCATATGGGGAATACAATCTACAGCAACGTGTTCATGAGGGCCATCACCATATAATATTTTTTATTAGCAATATTCTTAAAAGTCTTAGCATTGTCAGGACTCTAATCTTGTTTCTCACTTTTAACATTACAGTTCAGAAGAACAGAAAGATTTCTGGTATGATAGGCTCAAAAGGTATTTTCCTTGTGATTATACTTTATTTCCATACTGATAAAAAAATTCCAGTTTCTGATTTATTTTTTTTTTCTTAAAAATATATTCTGTAGACTGTCTCCAAATATGTTGTTGAATAGATGGTCACTGCATACTGCTTTAGATTCTCCTATCACTTTTTTCCTTTAATTTTGAGGAAGATCTGCATTCATTGTCTCCTCTTTATATAGGAGTGAACAGGACTCTTTGGTCTTACTTTAAATTCCACTCCATAGCGTTACTCAACCATAACCATTCAAACCATCTGCTGCTTCCTCCTTTGAGGTCAAGCAGACTTCTGCCTTTTCTTTGTGTATTAGTCAGAAAACTTTCTCTCGAGCCACAGAATTTATGGATTGTCTCTCTATATTAAGGGAATTTACTGTAATGCATTACAGTCTGTAGTCCTACTTAGCCAACGATGGGCAGCTGTGAATGGGAAGTCAAAACAATCTAGTAGTTGTTCAGTCTATGAGGCTACTTTGTTTAGTCTGCTTTTCTGTATAAACTGGAATCTTGAAGCAGTAGATATCAACAGATGTGATGGCAGTTAGTACAAGCAGGCAAAGAAGAGTGAGGCTCTCTTCTTCCAATGTCTTTATGTAGGCCTCATCAGAATGTGTGGCTCAGATTAAAGGTGTGCACCACCATGCCTAGAGGCCTAGACCTTGCTTTGTCCCAGGCTGACCTTGAACTCAGATCCACTTCCCTCAGTCTCTAGGGATTAATGGTAGGTGTGTTCTACCTTGGCTGGGACTAACCTTTTCATGGCCACTATGCATCAAGATCTCCATGCCTAGGTCCAAGACAGAAGCCTGTGTCTTCCAGCCTCAAGATTTTGATCACAGGGGTGCCCTCCATTTCTGGATTGTAGTTCATTCCAGATGAAGTCAAGTTGATGACCACCTTGCAAACATAAAGTTCTGAGGACTGGCTGTTCCTCCTAGGCCATGGTGCTATTACCTGGCCATGTCTTTGATTCTGAAACACTTAAATATTTCTTAAGTCTATAATGCACCTTGCTGAACTGATTGTCATGTATTTAACACTAAGATAATTGATGGTTATAAAATATTAAGGGATTACCTTAAAATGAACTACTAGCCAATGATTTTTACTATATTGTGTATTTTTCTTGCTTTTGAGCAGATCCATTTTTGAGGCGAAGAAGAATTTCAAGAGAAAATTCACAGTGGAGATAGTCACCGAAGATAACCCAAGCCGTGACCGTGTATGTGAATACAAAACCAAAACTGATATTTCAAGTTCATTACAAGCAGAGAGACAGGCAGTTTGTAGAGTAATGAAAGATGGAGTCGGAAGAAGAGGGTGGAGGGCAGAGTTAGTAAGAATTTATGTGGGCTGGTGAGATTGCTCAGCAGGTAAGAGCACCTGACTGCTCTTCCAAAGGTCCTAAGTTCAAATCCCAGCAACCACATGGTGGCTCACAACCATCTGTAAGGAGATCTGACTCCCTCTTCTAGAGTGTCTGAAGACAGCTACAGTGTACTTACATATAATAAATTAAAAAAAAAAGAATTTATGCATATGGAAAATCTATGTGAGTATGGCAAGCACACACATGTCTTTTATATGTGATATATACAAAGCACTATGAAGCAAGATTGAACCACATGCTAAAGCAACAAAAAAGTAGAAATATTTTTTCTTAAATGACTGAAAATTATATCAGGTAGTTGCAACAGCATACATTTCCAAGCTACATATAATTATTTGAATAAAACTGCTTTTTTCCCTGAGATCTTATTGCTTATACATTAACATATGTGTTGTTCAACTATTATTTATATTAAAATATTTCTGTCTAATCAAAAACAATTGTTATTATGAAAGCTAACCATAAAGAAATCTTAAACAGAACAATTAATTATCAAGAATTAATTTGTTCTCCACATCCTCAAGAATTAATTTGCTCTCCACATCCACATGATTCATAACACTGCATCTCTTTACCTCTGTCCTCTGTTCTTTCAGTATGTCTTTGTGCACCCTTACTCTTGCTTTGGAAGGACAACTAAATAATCTTGGCTCCTTAACATTGTCCTTGTTTGAATGCTCTAGGCATCGGGATATCTTTTTATGTACTTCCATTTAGAAATCATCCGTTTAGCTTACATTGGANATGTGTGTCTTTATGTATCCATATGTGTATGCAGTGGTTAAGATAACACTTATGACCTAACACATACTACCTAATAGTTTTATCATTGAGTTATACACATAGCTATTAAATAATTGTCTACATTTCTAATACTTATATTATTGTTCCACTTTTACTATTGGGTTTAGTGGAGATCAGAAATTGAATGTTATGTAGCATGCAGAGCACTGAAGAGCATTCCTACTGTAAATCAGAGTAGAATATAGTTCAGAGGATCACCATCTCTCAGACTTTTATAAATGCTAATGGGTAGAAAATGTATCTAGAGTCGATATTCTAACATGTCACCGTTGAAATTGTACCACACTTACCAAGGTGTGTATAAGGATAACCAGGCAATATGATTTTCATAATTTCTAGGTTATACAAAACAGTAATTAAAGAGAAAAGTGTAGTATAAAAGCAATTTCTAATCTGTGACATGAAGTAGGAAAACACTCACTAGCTTGACTGGATCAGATTTATCCCGAGGACAGAGAAGAGCAGCAGAGAAGATCATCCTGCACTTTCACCCACGAGTCTAGTGCTTTCATAGTTTACCCTGCCATAATTAATAACACCTTTTGTGTAGTTCAGTAGATTGGTAATAGGTACATTTAGAGTTTTACTTCATGTCATGATGTGTTTATTTCCCTTTGATTCTTGAAAAGTTTTTTCAGAACATAAAAAATTTTCTGATTTAAAATATTTATTTTCTCCATTCCTTCTTTCTTCAATGCTCTCTAGTGAGTATGCAGCAATGACCCTTCATATATTTGACAATTTTATCGTGGTTTTCTTTGATTTTCTGTTTATAGTTTGGCCTTTTACATTTGCAAATTCTTTGAGTAATTATGTATTTCATCACATTTAAGATTAACCTGTGTTTTATCCTATGCATGATTTAGGAAAGTATTTTTCCTATTCTTAATTAAGGATTTCTTTTCCTCCCAATTTCCCTCTTTTTTTTCTTATTCTTAGGATTGAACATAGATCCCTCAGACTCTGTTTATATAATATATATATATATATATATAT